>WUQG02409875.1:0-16386 GCA_011317285.2 Androctonus mauritanicus
CTTGTCCACGGACGGCAGCAAATACAGATAACAACTCTTATTAGTGATAAATTCATCCCTTGGACCCGGTTCGTATGCGTGTCTGGGCATAAATTATTGGGTACGGGAAAGAATTAAGGGACGAATAGCCCTTCTAATTGCTCTCCCAGGCATTATCCGCACCAATTGACCGAGATTTACGATTCTGGACGTCCCTGCATCAGATCTTGCATACCACGTGGTTATGGATCATCTGTTTGGTAGTAAATAAGATATTTTCAATATGGTTCCATTTCTTATGCATCTGTAGTCGTTACAATGATAAATATTAAGAAACAACACTGTAGAACTTTGCGTATATCATTCTTTCTTCAAGTGATACTTTATAATGGATATTCTATACTTTCCGTATACCAAATTTGTTGAGATATATTCACACTTTTGAGACTTTTATTAATACTTTAGGAGCTACGTTCCGTTTTACATTCCATCAAGTGGTGCGAAAAAAATAATAATAATTCTTAACAGCCGCACTCTACATTAAAATTTCGTCATGTAGAAGGTTTATCCTTTCAATATTTATTCGATGATGGAATATAAATAAAAGTTGTTTCATTGGTTGACCTTGAAGTCGGTTCAAGGACGGTGTCGTGTGTACTTCATCATTCATCTGCTATTACTTTATGCGTTACGTAATTAGGAGTTGGAGAATTAAAAATGTAAAATAATAACTCGAGTCTACGTACTCTAGTGCGGTATTTAAATCGAATTTTTAATTTCTATCCGTCGATTTACAACGCGGGTTGACTTTATGGAGGCGTAATTTATATTTTTTTTTTTTCTGTAGAGCACATTTTTCCTTTTCGGGATGAAGTAGAGACATACTTATCTTTTTCTGAAGTAGCTGTTTATCCCGTAAGTAGATTATGAATACAAAGACTGGGATGCTGCACCTCATCTCTTTACAACAACTGAATAGTTCCTCTCTTTAACACATCAGACGGAGATGGCACAAGTCTGCACACATCCTAAGCCATCCCGGTCGGAGGATAATGTTGATGGAACCATCAGCTTTCTCCATGTGTAGCGGATACTAAAGAAGGTAAAGGAACGCGTCGGGAATTGAATCAAGGGGATTGAGTGCAGAGAATACGTAACAAGCGAGCGGTCACATAACAAGAAACAGCTTCTTAAGTGAACTGTCCCTTTCTGTTGTGCACACTTTGTAGAAAAGAAAGTGAAAAGGAAACGATTTCCGAGAATTCCAGTTCTCTTCTGTCTCAATACGTGCATTTTGCCAATACATTTCCTCCGACTTGCTTGAGGGACACACTAATTCTTACTGGTATAATTAAACTGGAAGAAAATTAGCCAGCAAGTATTATAATGATTCTGTGCATTCCATGATCGATCTGCAGATTCCTTCGATAAGTTCGGCATAGTTACTAACCGACACAGTTCCTGACTCCTCAGATACGCGTTAAAATAAAAATTACCTCTTCGGAAATGTGCCTTATGCAGAATACACCCCGTTTCTTAACTGCTACCAGCATAATCAAATGCAGTTCTGTACTGATTTATTTCCGAACTTCGTCGGAAAGTGCAATTCCGGAAAGTTTAAACGACAAACTTTTATTCTTGCCACTAATTCGGGACTCGCATTTTTTTCCTTTAACGATTAGAATAAGCTCTCCGTAAAGCGAGTAAACTGATAAATATGCTTAAAGTTTTTACTTTGTTACGGCCATTACTTTGGATAAAATTCCGTTTTAAGTTTTGGTCACGTTTTCTGTTTAAAATATTTTACTAGTTTGAATTCAAGTTAAAGATCGGAGTTTAAGTAATTTTTTTCCCTTCTCTTTAATGTGCAATATTAAGGCAGAGATAAACATAAGACATAAGAAAAATGTTTACTGTTAAAGTAAGGAAAACAATAAATCTTTTACTTAAAACTAACGAAAATAAATTTGTGGAGCGCAAGAATTGCTTTTTTTATTCGAGAAAATTAATCAAGATATATTCTTAAATTATGTTTTCGTCCATTATCGAAGTTCCCTTTCTATATTAATAAGATTTTATTGTTTAAACAGTCATTTTCGGGTGTTATTTTACTTGAACCGTTTCATTTCTCCAAAATTACTTTTTTGAAAAGTTTCTAAGTAAATCAGTTGAAAATGAAATATTAAATAATCAAAAGGCAAAAATAACTGGATAGTGTTTTTCTTCTGAAAATAAAAGAAGAAAAATTCGGTAGCAGATCGCATCGAACGCGCAAGACACGAAACGGAAAAACGAGAAAGTGATTCATATTTGCGATTAATTGAATTGTCAAAGCAGTTTATCTCAACCACCAATAAAGCAGAGGCCAAAGTTAATTTTCCTTTTCGTCCGAATTAGCCAGACCATCCAATTATCTTTCCAACATTAATCGACCAATTGAGTAGAGGCAAAACATCTGGGCAATTTTCTTTCAACAACTTTGTCTTTGACGTCACTGCAGAAAGGATGTGGACTGAAATATGACCTCAAGAACGGTTTTAGACTAAACACGGCCAAATAGAAGTGTAAGAAGAATCTCTTCTAGCTCGTCGAGTAGTGTAGAAGTAGATTTAGTTTTAATCTCTTCAAGTGCTTGTATAGATCTTCTTACACCTCATTAAGTTATGACTCCTCTTTAAGCAATATGTTACCCAGAAAAAAAATGAGCTAAAATTGTTGTCGGAGATCTGTAAATGTTTTTTCCCCTCTCTTTACAGAAGCCATAAAAAATGCACAGCGGGTATCTTATTACGGAAGTCGCGTGCATGTCTAAAAAAAAGTTTTGTTTTATTTTGGACTGTAGTTAAGAATTTCCGTATCTACTTATCATCTACTAAGTTTTGAGCAGAAGTAAAGCTTACCTATTCAAATATATGTGCAAAAAAAAAATTACTTCATTAAGAAGAAAACTGCGAATTTTAGAAATTTTTGTTTGATCTCTTTTTCTTGATGCTCGTTTAAGATGGAATTAATTAATTCAAATGTGATGCATGAGATGTCCTGCATAAGGATGAAGTAATGATATTTTTTTTTCATGATGAGTCATAAGCAGATGGGAAATTTATAATCCTACATTAAAGAAGGAATGAAAACATTCTTTGTGAAAGGATAACCCATGTTTACTCCCGAAGACATGTGAGTGTAACATAATACAAGATTAGCCGAGTGTAATTCAGTCGTCTCGCCTCCTTTAAAGTTGACTTTGCTCTTTTCTACACTTTATATTGAATCAACCATAATTACATTCGTGTTTTCCGCATTTTTACTCGACATTTTGCCATAATTTTTTGTGTAAAACAGTTTGTTTCCACGATTTGATCCGTGTCTCAGTTCTTTTCATTCTTTCAACATTCTTGTAGACAGTTTTTATATATGGTTGCATCTAAGGCATTTGCATGAAATTAGTTTATTTTTCAAATCTTATTTTTCGCGAAATTTATTGCCATGGTTGTTTATAACTTATTATATGAACGAATGTTTCGAAGAGCTCGATATTCACGAATTCTAGAAATATTCTAAGTGTTCTTTTGAATCTTTCAAAATTAGCTAAGTTCTCCGAATCTTTCTTCTAACTAAAATCTAGCCAGCTCTCCTGAATCTTTCTTTAGTTAAAAGTTATTTAACTCCTCTGAATACTTCTAACTAAAAATTAGCTAAAATGCTCTGAATACTTGCTTGTAGCTAAGAATTAGCTAGCTCCTCTGATTCTTTTAGTTAAAAGGTAGCTAGCTCCTCTGAACCTTTCTTCTAGCTAAAAAAGTTGACTAGTTCCTCTGAATTTTCTAGTTAAAAAGTTAAAGCTCTTCTGAATCTTACTTTAGCTAAAAAAGTTGACTAGTTCCTCTTAATCTTCTACTTAAAAATTAGCTAGCTCCTCTGAATCTTTCTTCTAGCAAAAAGCTAGCTACGTTAGTTTTTTCTAGCTAGTTGTAGGCACGATATAAATCATATTCGATGGAAAATATAATAAAAAATTACTCTTCATTAAAACTGATGTATCTGTATATAGATATTTAGGATAGTTTCCATACAGATCTCTACCTAAAGTAAAAGATTTATATGCCATTAAGCTTCGTAACATAATTCTGTTTCAATAGGCCAACCGTACAGAATAAATAATGCAAAAATATTAGACCTATATAACCATTCCTTTCATTTATTATGCTTTTTTATATTAAATAGCTGATTTGCCTTTGCGGTTAGTTTTGTCACGTGCCATAACTATGTCACCGATTCGATACATTTAATTAATTTGACCCATAAACTTGATACATAATTAAATAAGCTTACGACATTCTTATATCGACATTCTCAAACAGAATATAACTCTTGCAAGTAGAGATCGGTCTATATTTGAACAGTGTGCCGATATTCGATATTTGTCACCTTTAACAATCCTTAATCCCCTTGCAAATCGTATCGTTTTTATAAGGTATCAGGAAAAAAAATACTAATGACTTATTAAATAAAGTGGTTCTTAGTCAACAGATCTTTATCTGGATTTCTTTTCCAAAAATCGATTAATGCCACAAACTCGGATCGAAGAAGTGCATTTCCTAGAAGCAAAAGACCTAGATAGACATATCATGTACTCGCACACAATGTAATTTTCCGTATTTAAAGAACGTAATAAATTTCTTAATGGCGTAATAATTTATTAAGAACAAAATTAGAAAATTTTATAATCTTCGCATGTCCATTCTAGAATTTTAATTTTGACCCATCGAATCGGACGTTTTTAAGGCAATTAGAGCCATAACAGATAAGAATCTACTTTATTAAGTCCTCTACAGGTGATTTATAGGTCGCAATTTTGATGATAAAAAAACACTTATTTACTCGAGATAATGTTGAAAAGGCAGCAAAAATTTGTTGCAGGATTGCATCAGTGTTTGTAAAGAAATTAATTTCTTATATATTTATGCCATTCGTACAGATTTCGTTACTTATTGAAGTCCTGCAACGTGGTGGAGAGCGATAAACTTTGTTGTTACTTCAGAACAACTTATTATTTTTTCGTTTCGTAGCTTTAGAATGTTTATACTAATTATAAAATTAAAACTAATAGAAAAAAATTGCGTAAAAAAATTAGATAGGAAGTGGGAAGTTAGACTTAATACCAATTTTTACTCCCTAATAAAAAATTCAGATGGAATTGCATAAATATTCATTAAAAATGGAACTGGTTTCATTTATTACTTTTCATAAAAATGAGAATAACTCCCTAGGCTCAGGAATTAGAAATTTGGTTATGGAAATTTATCTCAAAAATAGATATATCCATACAAAGTGCTCTCCGTATATATACATTTTCCTCTTGTACAAAAATGTCCTTGTTCTACAAGAAACAATAATTTCCGAAAAACGAAAGTCGTTTAGCTTTTAGATCCAAGTTAATTCGTTTTGTCTCATAATTCAGAAACGAGAGACAGATATTGCTACAAAGAGCTATTCGCCCGTTTCTAATTTCAGATGTTCGGGATGAAACAAAAACGAATAAAAAAAAAAATATCCAAAAAAAAAAAATCTTATCCGTAAGAGGAGGAAAATAAATATCAGGTTTTTGTCCGACTAACATTTTCAAACGTTCATTTCTCATCTTTGATGGATGAAAAATAATTTCTCTCTTCTCTCTCTCTCTCTCTTTCTGTTGATAGCATACGATATATTTAATAAGAGATTTATTATCAGAAGTTATCTGTGGATACGGATAATAAATGTTATCTGGAATTTTTGATGACTGCGGTGTTTAATTCCGAACGTGTTGATAGAACTGAGAATTTGATAAGTTAAAAGATTGGGAAGATCACTTTATGTAAATCACTCCGAAGGCATGAAGCGTAATTTGAAGTTTTTTAAAAAATTAATTTAATAAGTAGGAGGCAATGAATCATCGATTGATTTATAAACAACAAAAATGGACGTATTGTAAATGAGGCCAAGCATTTCGTGATGTGCCGCTTCTATTGTCACATAATGTAATTTCTATTTATGGTCTACGTTAGGCACGCAGTCGTATGCTTTGCTTCCGAACTTCTGCTTAACTTCTCTCTCTCTCTCTCTTTGACTGAAGTCCGTCCGAATGTCTCTACATTCTACATTCAACCAAAATCTCGAATGCATAATTGTATAGTACCAGCGACTCGATTCGTTCAATCTGAACTTCTACTTTAAAGAAAGAAAAAGAAAACTTAAGTGCCGAGTTAAGAAATGAAAAAAGGAATCTTTCTTTAGTCGCTTTTGATATTGTTGGTAACAAAATTATGCTCCAGTAACATCGATGTCGTAATGGTGCACTTTCCAACGTAGCAGCTGATGTTGAATGGACGTCGTTTTGAAGTTGAATAGGCTCTTCAGCTTGAAATTTTCCAAATGCTGTTGATACTGTCTTTAAAACCGTTCTATGTCCTCCGAACCAACAGTTTCGATTGTTTATTTCCACAATGCCAATTGTTTATAAACGAATATTTATATAAGAAAGTAATATAAAAATGTAGGACAGCAAATTTTTATTTTCTCGTTTAAGTAATAATAATATAATAAAAAATATTATAAACAAAAACACTCACCGTAATAAAAATCGTCAGATTTCTTTTTTTAACGTTTTAAATACGGAAATTATTATTCTCATTAATTAAAAAGTTACATCATCCAGTCGAAAGATAAACCCCTTTCGAGACTTATATAAAACTTTTTATCACTTTCATAAATTACTAAAAATCGCTTTTTGCTCTATATATCAAATAACAGCTTTATTTGGTAACACGAAAAACAAATCTTTAGCTTTTAACTCAGTACGGATGAGAGATTTATGGTTATCTTGTCACAGATTATGGAAGAGGTAAGATGATCCAATGGCTTTTTATGCACATAAATCTAAATATCGAGATGACTTTCGCACTAAGTCCTTCTACGAACAAGATAATTAGAAATGACAGTTTTTTTTTCCTCTCTTGCTTTTCGTGTTTCGGAACTTTTTATTATTATTATTATTATTTTTTTCAAATATGAAAATATTGTCGAACATCTTTTGGTTCTACTAGACACCTATTCACTCCACATGTCACACACATTTTTATTTCTTTGCCATTCCGTCAAACTGCTTACAATGTTAGTCGAATTGTAGAATATAACCGTGCAATAATATTATTATTATTTTTCTACAGCACGTAAGTTTGTTTGGCAGGATTCAAAGGTCTATCTATTTAGACCGGTAATTGAGTCAGCTTTGAGTTTTTCAACGCTACAGAAGTATTCGGTTCCTTTTAAACTTAAAGAGAGAGAGAGAGAAGGATAAAAAAAAAACTACTAACAAGTAACTTATTCAAGGCCCGTATTTTGGCTGATCCATCGCACCAGCTGATCGAGAATTGTCAAAAAGTAAATCTGACTCACTGCAAACAGTTGTATGTGGATCAGTCAAGGATTTATACCAAAAGAGCATGCGCTAACAGTACTCAGCTGGAAGCAACATCCTGACACCGACTGAGCCTATCGATTTTTTTTGTCCTTCTTCTTCTTCTTATTTTTTTTTTATACTTCCGTACTATTTTATAATTACTGTTCACTTTTGTTAGTCCCCGTTTAGAAGCAGCATAAATATATTAATTTAATTTAATTATTATTATTATTATTATATTATTTATTTTTCGAGATGAAAGAAAGTGTTATCTAAACGTTTGTTCTGTTAGGACCTCGACCCCAATTGTGTGTGTGCCACGTCGACACCCACAACTACACAATTTCTGTCTCGATGAGTGTCACGTGCTGCACACCCTTGACAAATGTATGCAGTCGCTCTTCGCTCATGCGCTGCAGCAGCATAACTCGAATTCCGATTTTGGACAAGTTGTATGCATACATAAGGCGCTCACACACGTGAAAAAATATCTGAAGTAGACGTAGAAACGTTTTTTTTATTATTATTTATACGCGCATATATAAGTATTTATACTTTTTTTTAACGTTGCGGTATTTCTGCGTGGGCTTTCCGTCTGTAAATGCCATTCTTGACGAATAACGGTTACCAGATGTCTGGTAATTCTATATATTGAGTGGTCACGTGATCGTAGAGAAGCATAAGCCGCGGATGTTGCCTTGAGAGAGAGAAGAGAGAGAAAGGCGACGCTTTAAGCATTTTATAAATTCGAATTTTTGTAAACTTTCAGCGATTTTCGAACTGCGAACTTTTTCCCATTTTTGCTGCTTATTTTTATGTACGGAAGAATTATCTTTTTTTTTTTTTTTTACTACTATAAACCACGATGCAATCTCGGTAACAATCAGTTTTTCGGCGTGATCGATGCAGCCTTAGTAACAATAAATACACAACAAGCTTCACCAACATCTATTCTTGTCTTCCTTAAAGTCGTTTAGCCTTTACGTGCTACAGGATGCATTTGATTTACAAGTCATCCTCCTCTTCCTCCACCTTAATTATAGAGGAAACAACTAAAGTGAAGAGGGGGCGAAAAAAAGGAAAAAAAAAAAAAGAGAAAAAAGAGTTGGGATATTTCACAGTTGCGCAGACGAGTGCTCCAATATTATATCCCTTTTCCTCTGCCCCTCTACCAGATCGATATTCTTTCTCAGGTACAGCCATGTAAATGCTATCGGAGTATTAGTTAATATAGGTCTAGTAGGTAGTAGTAAATGTTTTTACGACGTCTGTTGCCGAGCATTAAAAGTTGGAAGAAGTTGTCATTTGTTACCTGCTGCAATGTAATCTAGTTTTGATGAAACAGGTAACGCTTATTTTTCTTGTTTTTCGGCGAAGGTGTCCGAGAGAGAGAGATAGAGAGTGAGGGAGCGAGTGAGTTTGAGATGGTTTTAAAATTAAATGGTCGCTTTTTATTGTTTGTTTTACCCGCGACTGATAGTTTTATAGGACGTATTTTTGGGTAATCGTTGGAAAAATATCGTTCTCATAAAGAAAATTTATGGACGGGAGTTTTAAAGGAAGCGTGTTACACATACACACACGAGTGTGATAGGTGGATACGTACAGGATAAATTAATAGGACAGAGAAATAGATAGAACTGGAAGGAAAACAGAAACGGAATGGGATTGAACGGGAGGATAAATATGCTCAGTGGATGGGATTGCTCTGAATAACGAAAGCAAGTAAAGCAGATATGCCGAGTCATTCAATGTTGTGTACAGGATGGGTTAGAATGCAAGCAAAACAGCATAAAAGCGGGTCAAAACGATTGAGTGCATAAACTAATTGCTTTAATATAGAATGCGACGGTTGGTAATAAATGGAGAGAAGATAAAAGAGATTTTGAATAGTTAAAACAGGCAAGAAGGTGATCTATTCTACTTATCCTATCCTCGAAATAAGTATCTGGGGATAGGATAAATTGAATAGACAAAATAAGATAGGAAAAGAATATATTTATATATATATACATGACAGGGGGAATTTGATAGATGGACCGGTATAACAGACAGGATAGGTTGTAATGGATGGAGTAGATGGAAGTGTGTGTGAATACGGGATAAGTATGCAGAAAAACAAGATAAGTAGTGGCGATTGAGGGTGTTATAATAAAGTTTACGATGATTCACAAACACGCCTATCCCAACCGCTAGACTTCTACCTGCGGTTGGGATAGGCGTGCTGCGTGGGAGTTGGGATTTAGATAGGAATCTTATGTGGTCAGGATAAAAAACGGGAAGCCGTGATGTAAAATAAGATCGAACAAGATCGATTTAGCTGTTAATTGGTATACATGCATACACAGGATAGAATAATAATAATAATAATAATCAACAGAATTGCCAAAATACACAGAACCTAGGTTAATTTAATTTGATCCACGTATTACGAGTGGACAAACGAGATACGAAAGTGGCACAGTGTCATGCAAATAATATGCAAAAACATACACAAAAAAATGCAGGAGGAAATAATTTTTAAAGCTAATCTGTCTCCTCTTCAGCTTCTTCGATCGAGGCAGTGGCAAAAATATCATCAGGTAGGTGGAAAGAGGTTGGTTTCCCCATTTCCCGCCATCAATCATACATCTTTCGGTAGTGATAGGGAGGGGCAGATAATATCTTGGTGGAGCCCACAGGACTACTGGGTGGGTTTGACATCCCCGAAATCCTCCGATTTTCTTCTCCACTGGCCCCAAATTGCCACTATTGCAGGCTATTAAATATAAATGGAGGGTAAACATCTTGTTTCCTCCCTCCTTTTTGTCTTCTTTTAGATTCTGACTGGAATGTCTTATCTAATAAGTGATTAATAGAAATGTCGCCCTATGATAAAACAAGAAAGTTTAGCTTTTTTTAATATATTTATATACATAAACTAATATATATTACGAGTTCAACAGGTTTGTCAACATATACGAGTTTTTGCAGTTACTGCTAGGTTAAGATATTTAAAAGAATGATTAAAATATAAAGTGAACTGAATAAAACACATATACAGACACAGACTCATGCCCTACTTATTTCTTCAACAACAGCCAGCAATGAGATCTTATATGGGTCTTTAAATTAAGTTTAAGAATCTCTGTATCAGCTAGGAAAATTTTAAATTTTCATGAGTCATATATATGAGTCATTATAAACTCTATTATAAACGTTATCTTGATAACCTGAGATGAATAAGTAAGATAAATTCGACATTCTTCGCAGTTCTTAGAAAATAAAGGGGAGGAAAATTACAGAAACCATTTTTCTGCTGTATTTTTATTTATTCATCGCTATATTTTATTTAAAACAGAAAATAAGAATCGTCTCTCTGATAAATGTACATAAATGCGTCAAGATTCTCTCATGCTTCCCTCATCTACGAAATTGGTAAATTATGCTGTAAAGACTGGTAATTTCATAATGCAGATTTTAGAATTTTTAAAATTGTGCAAGTTTTCTTTATTTAAACACATTTTTTAACTATTTTAAAAACGGTTGGCGAATTATTTTAATCATTTTTCGACTATCGAGACTGTGCGAGTTTGAAAAATTAAAAAGTCGTCGTGAAGAAAATACTTGTATTATTGAAGAAAAACGTTTCGCAACAGTGAATATTCTAGAATAAATATAGCATTAGAGAAGTTTTTCTATCGCGAGTCAATAATTTAAGAAGAAAACTGCTAGAACTTATAAAATTTAAAAGCACTTCCCGACTATATAGTCTGGTTCTAGGAAACCTAAAAATTTCTAGGTCATCTTTAAGGCGTTGAGCAACAAGCAGCTGGTGGAGATAACTCTCAGAGTGCTGTTGATGTTTCACCTCGACGATACGAACCAGGTGCAAAGGTTTTTCGAGTCGACGAAGAGAACCGATACATAAAACGTTTCTGCCTAATCGGCATTCTTGACTAACAGGATTTCCTATTAGGAATTTCGATAAACAGAAACCATCTTTGGTTACAAGTGCAGACTGACCCTAAACAGTCTGATTCAATTTTTCCTTGTACAGTCGACGGCATCAGATATTATTATTATTATTGATGTCAATCTAGAGTTCCATGAATAAGAAACACTCTTCGATTTGTAACACGTGTCCAATATTCTTCTTTACTTTTTCAGAAAAAGTTCTTAGATTAATTTGTGAATTATTATTATTTTTTTCGATCTTTATGTCGATTTTTAATCGAAACGACTAAAACTATTAGAGAGTTCTTATTTTTATTTTCTTTTCTCGTTTATTGAGATTAATTGGGAGGAAAGATTTCACGAATTCTTTTCCGCTTAGACCTACAAAACATTTTTGTTTTTCCTTTACCTTTTTTTATATTCTGTCTGCTACAACAAACGTAAACACACTATCTCGATTCTCCTTAATAGTCTTCTTCATATTGGCTACTTTTTATAACAAGTTTTCTTCCATTTTTCAGACATCGCGACTCTTTTAATCGAAAAGTTCATTCCGAACCATTTTTATGCATTTAAACTAACAGAAAAAAGAGAGAAAAATCATCTCGCATCGGAATTTAAGTTTTAAAAACATCTTTTAACTACGATTTAACTCCCTTTTTTTTTATTCTTTTAATCGTTTAATTTCGGTGAAAGAATATTTATCCAGCAGGAAAATTAATCATCGAGTAATTTATTCCTTAAATTTAATTGTTAATTTTGGTTTTAAAACTTAATTATTAAGCTCGAACCATTATTGTCATCATAACGAAGGAAGGATGTAAATTCAAAGATTTATATTCATTAGTCATAACTTTTAATAAAATTTATAATGCGGGGTGTAATTATAGAAGAGAAAAAAGTATACTGCCATCTGTCAGTGGATTGTTGCATTAATTTCGAATGCATTCTACATTACTTATTCTTTCGAAAGAAAGAAAGAAAAAAATAAATTCTGTAAATGTTTCCTCGTTAATTTATTTATAAACGAGTAAAAATTGTTTACAGGGCTTTTGTTACGATTTTCTGAAGTCTGGTTTAGTAAATTTTTCAACCCTTTCAAGTTTATGATGCGACCAACTAGACTGATGTCATTCCTTTAATAAATTTATATACAAATGACTAGTTAACCGCTCTGGCTTTGCTGAATGAGCAACTCTTCTTGGTATTGTTGCGTGGAACGATTGATAAGCTTTTATGATGTGAAAAATTTTAAATATTTCTTTTTTTGGCATGGTAGAAATATTTGTTAAACTCGAACTATTTAAGAGAGAGAGAGAGAAGCTGTGAAGTGTGTGTGTGTGGTCCTCGAACAGCGCCGTTTCGTCGTCTCGATCCTTACACAATTGTTTAATAGATTGTTAAATTTAATATTAATAGAAAGAAAAAGGAAAATCGAGGTCGTTTTACTCATTTTAAACAGGCTCTGACAGACATTAAAAGCGATCCCACTCATTCCAGTACGAACGAACTTCTGGCATACGTCGACTTTAAAAATTCGGTTAATGCGTATTTTTTTAAAAAAATATTCATATATAAATATTTCTTTTAAATAAACAGTAAATGCAGACACACTTCCTTTACTGGAAACCGAGCGATTTAATCTTAAAAAACGAACTGGACATACAAATGTAGCACATATAGGTGATATACAATAATGGTATCACGTTTACGGTAACATTTCGAAGAATACTGTTTACTTTGAAAGCAATCCAGAAGAGATGGATGCGATTTGATGTTATTTATTACCTAAGGTATAAACAGAATCTTCCCTTTGGTATACGAGCCTTTAATGCATGACGCATCGAAGGATGCAGGCCAAAACCAACAGTAGACCTATTTTCTTACCATGCTAATGGTCACTGGTTTAGACGGATAGAAACTGCAAAAAAAATTTTTTTTCAAAACCGACAAAGCACTAGATACTCCAACAAAATACTTTAATATTTTCTAAAGAATAGGTTTCAAAATATCGAATTTAGCGACAGCATATCACATTACGTTCTGTATATATAACATGATACCTCTCAAAAGTGCAAGTTAATATTTTTAACTTGGCTACTGTTTTAATGGATTGACAGTTAATTCTTCCGAATTTCAAGTCTGTTCTGAACGTTTTCACAAAAATTAAATCTCGTAAAGAAGTGATAGTTAATCAAATATGCGGCTCAGCGCTTTTATAGTATCTATAAACTTAAAAAATAATAATAATAATTCAGAACCTCATAATTCTTGGCATTGAGCCTAATTTTTACATCAATTTTTTTTTTAAATTTCACGTATTTTACGATCATATTTCAAGTGATAACTGGTACGTAATTGCCGAGCTTATCACTTACCTCGCGATTAAAACTCGAGTGTCAAAACGATAAAAGAAGCCTTTTATTTCTCTCTGTAATACTTATCAGAATGGGAGGCCTACAAGACATATTCTTTGTTTCCCTTAAATAAACTATAGGAGGCCATTACAGGAGATATTTGTCTTAATGATTATACAGGAGCAAAGAGTGTGCAGCAATAAAAATAAAAGTAAAAAAAGAATAAAGGTCTTTGATTAATAGAGTTACCTATTTGTCTGCAAGTTTCTCGCTCGTTTTTAAAGCGATTTATTCAAAATTTTAAACGATTCCTGTCTAAGATGATGATTCTTAATTGTTGTATTCATAATTTTGAGTAGGAAATGCTCAAAATTATCAATACAACAATGTGTTTCCAAGGTGATGATTCCTAACGTTGTATCCACAATTTTGAGCATCCCCTATCTAAGATGATTTTGAGCAATTCCTATCCAAGATAATTTCTAACGTTGTATCTATAATTTTGAGCAGTCTCTGTCCAAGATGATTTCTAACGTTTTATCCATAAATTTGAGCAGTCCCTATCCGAAGATAATTTCTGTTTTATCCATAATTTTGAGCAGTTCCTATCGAAGATGCTCTCTCACGTTGTATCTACAAATTTGAGTAGTCCTTATGCAAGATGTTGATTTCTAACATCGTATCTACAATTCTGAGATCCCAATCCAAGATGATTTCTAATTGTATCTATAGTTTCGAGATCCCAGTCTAACTAGTAAGATGATTTCTAATTACATCTACAGTTTTGAGGTCCCAGTCTAACAAATAAGATGATTTCTAACATTGTATCTACAGTTCTGAGATCCCAGTCCAAGATGATTTCTAACGTTGCATCTATAATTCTGAGATCCCAGTCCAAAATAATTTCTAATTGTATCTACAGTTTTGAGGTCCCAGTCTAAGATGATTTCTAACGGTTGTATCTACAGTTTTGAGGTTCCTGTCTAAGATGATTTCTAACGTTGTATCTACAATTTTGAGGTCCCAGTCCAAGATGATTTCTAATTGTATCTATAGTTTTGAGGTTCCAGTCTAAGATGATTTCTAACGTTGTATTTTAAAGTCAATTTTGAAGTCTCTGTCCAAGATTATTTCTGACATTGTATCTGTAATTTTAAGCAGTCACTATTCAGAATGTTTTCTAACGTTGTACCCATAATTTCGAGCAGTTCCTGTCAAGATGATAATTCTAATATGGTTCAAACTGTTGTACCCTTATTATTTAAAAAAATCGATGCTTTACTGCAATATTTAAGAAGTTTTGAAAAGTTTTAAAGTAGTTTATTGGAGAAAAGCATCGTCTTTATTTTAAAACAAATAATCCGAAAATCCTAGATAGACAGAACTTCGGTTTGTAAAGAATTGTTTAAATATTGAAGAGATTTAATCGTTTTCTTCCTTTTAAAAATTAAAATTTCAATGGTGAGATTGAAAGGCGCGCACTTTGTATCAATATAACGGGTTTAGTTAAACAGAGAATGGAGAATTTTAATTTTTAAGTTAAGTTTTAAAAATCAATTAGCATAAAGTGACGACGATGTGTGACGTCAGTTGTTTCTCTTGTCGTTTCAGCCTCACCTCAATCACAACTAAACCGTCCAACCAACCACTAGCGCCATCTGTCTACCTGATCGAGAAGAAAACAGATCAAAGAGGAGAAAAAAAAACCGAAGCGAGTCAAACCAAGCCAGTCGCTTTTAGCGAATAGCGCTTCGTGCCTGAAAGGGGGGAAGTCATCGCGTCAAACAGAACGCCCATTGCAACAGTTCTTCTCAACCCTTTCGTACCGTTGCGCGCTGAGTCGGCACAGACGGTTCTGACGGTACTACTATGGCCATGGTCAACAATTTCAGCAACGTCAAGGATTCCCGTTGGTTACAGTTAGAAGTGTGTAGGGAATATCAACGTAACAAGTGCAACAGGCAGGACAGTGATTGTAAATTCGCCCACCCTCCGACTCACGTGGAGATACAGAACGGAAAAGTGACCGCTTGCTACGATTCCATTAAGGTGAGTACAGTATAAAAACCTTTTTCTTTATATATATATATATATTTTCTTAAAATTTTGGTTTTTTATCTCGTCGGTCGATTCCACAAAGAGTTACGTGTGAATGATCTAAAGGCGCTGGAGCGTAGTTCGGCTCGACTTCAAAGAGATTCACGGAAACGTACACCCGCGTAACGCTGTTTCAATACGTTCTAATTTTATACTCGCACCTCGCCGGATAACTTTATTTCCGTCGAAAATTCGGGTCAGACTCTCAGGACTTATCTCTCCAATGAACTCGAAGATCTCCTAATGTAAGAGAATACACGACTTGGAGTTCTATATTAAATATCAAACTCGAAGTCCCGAACACAAATCTTATCGATCTTTATTAGTCGGAAAGTAAAAATAAAAAATAACCAGGTTGTTTTCATCTTTTTTTATTTTCTTTGGACGGTAATTGAGAGACGACGTTAATCCCTTCTATCCTAAAGTCAGTCGACTGAGAAGTGCTCTTCTGTAACGTTCCAGATGTAGAAGCGCATTAGCAAGCTAATTACTTTCTGTAGCAGATCGGAAAGACGGGAAACATTGCTTCTAGGAGGGAATACATGCAAAGACAACAACTCGGAAAGGTTTTAATAATCG
>WUQG02409886.1:0-16385 GCA_011317285.2 Androctonus mauritanicus
CGTACGTATTTCTTTTTTGTTTGTTGATACAGTTGATTTTAAACTTTTATATTAAAGCACAGTTCCTGAAAATACAGAACAGGTAAATTGCCATGTAGCATTTTTCTATTCATTATACTGTATAGTAATTATTTATCTTTCTTGTTTTTTCCTGTCTTTGGATTAACCGTGATTTTGAGTTAACTGTGGATATCTTCCCCTCTATTACCCCGGTAAATCGGGAGTCAACTGTAAGTACATATACTTAAACCTTAAAGTTCTTCGGAGGCCCTCCTTATTTTTTCATTCTTGGAGTAAATTAAGCACATAGATATCTATATTTAATTATCAGGATACTGAATCAATAAATATCTGCTTCTTTTACTTTTTGATTAATTTTTATTCTCTCCATATGCAATAAAAAATGCATAAAATCTGTTTTAAAATTTCATCGAGAACTCAGATTTAAAGGTTTTTTTTTAAGTCATTCATACAACAAAATGATATTTATTGTTGTTTCTAGTCATCTGTATATGTGGAGAGATTTTATAAAACATTTTTCTCAAGTCTCACATTCAAAATGACATGAAATTTTGTATTGTTGACGTATATTAATTATATCTGTTTAAATAATAAATTTAGGCATAATTTTGCTGTTTTAGTTATTTTTTCACAAATATTTAAAAAACTTCATTATTATTTAAGAAAAAAATTTTATTGCAGAGATATATTTTAAATTCTGTAAATATTAACTTTATGATAAAACTAGTACATAAACCTGTCTACCACAGGAATAGATGAGCCATATCTCTTCAAGCGGGGCAAATATTTATGGCAGTTTGGTCACTGTATCTTTTTTTCTCAACAAATGATGCAATTTCTCAATCTGTTGATTATTAAGTAGGCGAATAGAGTCCCTGCCATAGATCTTTACATAAAAAGATGTCAGAATGTTCAGAATGCATCGATTGGACGCGTTCAGACCACCACAAATATTTTCCAAGAGATGCGAATCATTCGAGCTCAGTCAATGGATAGAAAGCCAGATTCCCAATCCATCTGACGATACAATAAAATTGGATTAAATTAAAATATCCCTTGAATTTCGAGATACTATATTGGCTCTGCCATTTTGAATTCGAAAAAAATGCTACCAGGTTCATAATTCGTAGCTCTAAAAACATCCAGATGTTTATTTTCATCAAAATAAGACTAACATTAAAATTCCTGTCAAATTTGGGGGCCACCACTTATGACTCCTTTTGAGTATAAATTTTTTCAACCAATATGTGAAGGGACATTTTCTCAGCATGAAATATTGTAATAATCGAGAAATGACTATTTTTAATCCATAAAATAAACATTAGAGGTTTAGCTTTTCCTTTGAATATTTAAGTATTTTGAATATATATATATACATATTTTCTACATATACATATTTGAGTGCTTTGAATATTTGAGTACTTTTGGAAAAGGGATAGAAGTTCGGCTACTTCCCAAACTGATAATATTCCTTTGGGAACTAAAGGGATAATATCCCTTTAGCTACCAACGTTACCATAGGGATAATACTTTATTCCAAAGGGATAATATTTTTTTTGGGAACTAAAGATATAATATTCCTTTGGGAACTAAAGGAATGATAATAACTAAAGAAATATTATCCCTTTAATAATAACTAAAGGAATATTATCCCTTTGGAAGGGATAATATTCCTTTGGGAACTAGGGATATTCCTTTGGGAACTAAAGGGAAAATATGATACCCGAACTTCTATCTATCCCTTTGAGATAGAAGTTCGGGTACCATATTTTCCTTTCTATCCCTTTGGGATAGAAGTTCGGGTATCATACTGAACTTCCATCCCAAAGGGATAGAAGATCGGGTGCCATACGTAGTGCTCAAATATTCAAAGCACTCAAATATGTATATGTAGAAAATATGTATAGTCCTATATATATATTCAAAGTACTTAAATATTCAAAGGAAAAGCTAAATCTCTAATGTTCTATCCCTTTGGGATAGAAGTTCGGGTTTTTACTAAATCAGTTTAGTGATCTCTGTAACATCTTCAAATTTCAGCTTTCTAGATTATAGGAAAGTACTTAAATTCCTGCAGACATATATACATGCAAGCGTTTTATATAATATGTAGATAGCAATTAAGATTATCACGTGTTTATTTTAAACTTCTCTATATAATATATTAAATTTATTTAAGTTAACACCGTATGCAGTAACTCATGTTACTTGTAATCAAATAAAGAGGAGAAAGACTAAATTCAATTTTAACAATGTACGTTTTTATATTTTAAAATTTATTGTAGACGCATTATCACATGTTATTTCACTTTATATACGAAAAATAATATTCTTTCATTTTTACAGGCCTAAATTTTTTTATATATTATTTAATAGCTTTTATATTAAAGCATTTTAAATAAGATGGAAGTACTAATGTTTTTTTATTTTACGATTTAATTTATTAAATCGTAAATTTTAATTTATTAGTGCGTCCGAAACACGATAACTTTCATCGAATTATTTAAATTTTTTTTTTCCACTCTATATGATAATTTTATTAAAAAACGGTAACGTTGGTAATAGTGGTTGAGATTATTGCATGCAGATATCCATTGGATAGACTACATTTAGGTATCGGCGTAATAATAATAGCGAGTGAAAAAATTTTTCAGCCTTAAGCTAAAAATCCGTTCGAATCCTTTTCAATCCGTCTTTGTTGTTACCATGGTAGCAATAAAGAAAATAAAACTGAAAAGCTGCAATAAAATCCCGTTTTAGATCTCTCTCATTACCTTAACACAGCCCGATACCGCATCTATTAAAAATACATAATATCGGAGCAATTATAGATACAATTTGGAGTTCGGTAAGGTTTGTTACGATGTTCGTTATCGATCCCAAACCTGTATAACGATCAAACGAAATTTTTAGCTCTTGTTAAAAGCATTGTAGCAACCATGTAAGTCGTCGACTATCCAATCCCGCCAGTCTGGAGCCAAATAACTTTCGTAATCTATTTATATAAAAGTGATCCAACTAAGAATATCACGTGTTACGTTTGCACCGAAACTAATAAAAAAATTTCTCTGTTTTCGTTGCTCGATATTCTCTTCACTGTATTAATTAAATTCATTATTAAAATAAACAAAAACGAGAGTCAAAAAAATTCAGCTAACGTTTTAAAAAAAAATCTTGCTTGTATGGATAACGTGTATATATTGCATATAGTCTATAAGTTATACGAGAACTGCATAGGCATATCTTTTATAAATTATTGAATATAGTAGTTTATAGATCTATACTAAAAGTTTACATATAATTGCGCTCTTTTTCTATATTATAATATAGAAAAAGAGCGCAATATATGTAAACTTTTAGTATAGATCTATAAACTACTATATTTCGCTCTTTTTCTATATTATATATATATAACATAGAAAAAGAGCATACAGAATAATATAGAAAAAGAAGCTTACATAAAGAATATAGAAAAGAAGCATAATATAGAAAAAGAGCTTACATATATTGCGCTCTTTTTCTATATTATATATACATATAATATAGAAAAAGAGCGCAAGAAAGAAATGCAAAATAATGGGCTCCATATTTTGCAAGATATGCAAAATATGGAGCCCATTAAATATAGAAAAATTCGATTAAATACTGTATTATTTTTTATTACAACTATTCTTGAGGATAACTAGATTAATTCCTTTACCTTACATGCAATAATTATAATAAAAGACCAGCTATTGCGGCGTTTAATTTTTTATTGATTATCCAGATAAGAAATAATGCATATACTACAGGTATTTTTTTCTCTATCAACACAAATCTAGATCTTATCTTTATTTAGTTGAATAAATCTGCTTTAATTTGAAAGCAGATTTTTTTTTTTATTCAACTAAATATTCGATTGTAGTTGTAGTTATTGCAGTTGTTGTAGTTTATGAGAAAAAAGCCGCAACTTAAAAAAAAATATTCAATATATTTTTTTAATCCTCATTCGAAGAAGCAAACTTGAAGAAAGACCTTCGATTCTATAAATAAAAAGTAGACAGAAAAAAGTCGCACATTGTCTTAACCAGTCTACAAACCAGATGTTATTAAAACTATTTTAAAATTTAAAAGAGTTCAATAAACGATCGGAGAAACTGATTAGTTCAACAACCTTCATTATAAAAATTGGATTTAAAATTCATTTTTATAAAATTTAAGTGAGATAATTCCTAATCGGTACAATTAATTTTGAACGGTAGTTCTCGAGAGAGAAAAATCTTTCAGCTTAAAATATAACAGCGCTTGAACTCTTCTAATGCAAAAAAAAAAAAGCAAGAGAGCAAACAACTTTAAACATTAATCTATCTAAAATTTTTATCAAACTAATAAAACCAAGTTTAGTCGCCTCGGGTTATGCAATTATGTTAGAGGTCAAAATTCCATAATCATATAGCACTGTATTGTTCTAGGATATACCATTGCAGCATCACGAGGTTAATTTGAGGTCGCATTGTTACCCGAATGACCCAAGATACCGTATAGAATTTAGCATAAATAGGCCTATAGAATATGCTAACTTAAAATTTCGTAGATTCGATGTTAAATAATATATAATTATAATGCTAATTATAGTGATAAAACTCAAAAAAATTATTATTTTTCATACAATTACTATCGGACAAGATTATTATTTAATCGTGTTTAATTATCTGATAAATCTGATTAAAAAATTATGATGTGTATCTCTACTATAGTTTTATGTAAACAGAGATTAAATTATTAAATTCCGCTATGTATATCATCTTAAAACGTCTTCGATATAAGAAACAAGAGTAGTCAAACTTACCTTTTCCATTTTTAACGCATTAACAAATACACAAGTACCAACAAATGCATAAAACAGGATTCAAAAGTACATTTATATTTGGAGTGTCTGACCGCAGGCTCTGATATGCGATGGGGTGGGATTGGATGGACTATATGGGTCACGTTCAAGGAGATGCCTACATCGAAACTATAGCAGGTTGATGTGTTCCACTGTTTCCTTGATTACTTCATCTTTACTGCATTGATAGTAAGCTTACTCTATAAAGGCAGAAGTTTCAACTTTTTTAATATACGAAGTTAACAAAAAAAAATAACACGATTATTCTTTATTTTAAATAAATAAATTTATGAAAGTTAAAAAGTTCTACGTCTATTAATTACAAATATGACATCTTTAATGTTTTCCCCTTCGTGTTTAATGGAATTTTTCTTTTTAAGTTTTGATCGATACCAAAGAGAACTTTTCTTTTTTTTTTCAATGAATAATTCAATATAAGTATAAAAAGATAAAAAATAAATTATTTAATAATATTATCGAAACAATTTGTACAATCTGGAAAATTTCCGAAAGTAATTTTTATATTATTACTTTCGAAATAAAACTCGTTTTTAAATAAACTAAATCTAATTTCAGAAATTAAAAATAGAAATACTGTTTTTAATGAACTGTTTTAAAAATATGCATACGTGAGAAAAGAAGAATTAGAACATCAGGAAATAACCAATAAATGTGTGAGTCGCATCTTCAAACAAGATGTACACATCATAATATATATAGAAATTTAATGCATTTACCTTTTTTTCTTTATATATATATATGTATTGCAGATCAAAGTAATCTCTTTTATCTGCATTTATGTTAAAAATATCTTTGAATAATTTTATAACCGCAATTGAATTAGCGAGAATTGGAAATCTCAGAAGTGATTTTAAATTAAATTTTTAGGTAACTTATTTAAGTAGATTACTATATTTTTTTTTATTTAAATAGTTTTTTAATTTTAAGAACTGTGCCAACTATTATTTGTTCGTAATTATATACTATTTTTAAGGTAACTCAGGGGAAGACAAGAGTGGGAGGAAGATGAGAGTTTTGTGACTGGAGGAAGATTGAGTTTTGAGAAAAAAAAAATTGAGTTCGTCTTCATCCTCTTTAATTCAGGACATTGTAGTGATGACGACCATGTTGAATATCAGGATTTTTGTGTCGAGTGTAAGAGGTATTATTACGATAAGAAGGGGCCAAAATGTGACTGGATCGAATGCATTAAATGTAAGAAATGGCTGCATGAAATTTGTAGTAAAGACAATTCCATTCGCAAAAATGCTAGGGAATGATGTATTTTTTTCCATTCTTTTTTCTTTTGCATTGCAAAGTCAAATTCTGTAAGTGTCATACACATATAAAATGTTCTTTTAAATGTGTTTTTCTGTTTTTCTCTGCTCTTGTAAACTTCATGTGTTGCGCCATCTTCCCCACATGGTGTTTCATTTAATTTAATTACCCATTTTACCTTTACACGTTCAAAAAAATCATTTTTTTATTTTTCTAATTAATAATTAAATAAGAAAGATATATATTGATATAATTTACATATTTTTCTTCATTCCACATGTTCATGATAATTAAAATTATTGTTAACTGTGCCATCTTCCCCCGACTTATCTTATATTTTTCAATATCAATATTTTATTATACAGATATGTATAATATTTTTTCATTATGAGCTTATAATTATACCAGCATAAATTAATATATATATATATACATGTAATAGATTAGAATATATATATATATATATATATAACCACAAGTTTATGATTAACTTATATATAAAAATTATATTTTTAGCTCGCTATTGTGATTAGTTCTATTTTTGAATATTTTTTATCCTAATTATAAACATTGCGAAATGATATTAAGTAACAAATAACTACACGTTTTATATATAAAAAAAAATCCATTATTCCAAATATTCACGTTGTAAAAATATTGATTTTATCTAAACGCTAGTATCTCCAAATTTCAAAGCTTGAGTTTTTGAGATTTAAAACCTTACTCACTACTCTATTGAATTAACATAGAGTTCTACTTTAACAAATATCAGATTAACATTTATCTACACGATAATAATTTATCTGTATCAATTTTTTTTTTGTTTTTACCGTGTAAAATTTTTTTTAATTGAAAAGTGATGGTTATATTTAGCGTTTATATTTTTCTCACTTTCTTATTAAAAACTTTTTATGAATAGCTTCACATCTTTAAAAATACTGTTCTGTTCTAAAATTTTATCATCACAGTTTTCAAGTATACTTTCTATAGGAAAAAAGAAAAAGAAAACAGAGATCTAGTACAAAGATTAAAATTACAGTTGCAAAGGGTACGTTGAGAGTTTCAAGTACACCCATTACTGTTAAATGTGACGTTATTGAAATCGAGACTAATTTTATTGTTACGTATAGCATTGTTGCATAACATTAACCTATATTTAAAAAATATCGATGCTTTTGTTGGATTTTAAATCCATCTTCATTAATACGTTCGAAGTTTTGATCGATAACCTAGTTACATGTAAAGTTTCTAAAGGTTATATATACTATAGACTTATCCATACTCTTGTAGATAAATATATAGGCCTATATATATATTTTTTTAGCGATCAAGTCAAACAAAAAATGAACATGAGCTTATTTTCTGAAGCATTAAAGCATAACGTTCCGAAATTTCATCAAATTTTAATAATAGGTGTGGCTTGTAAGTGATCGGTTTTATGATGAAGAAGCATAAGTCGTTTTATTCTAAATTTTGAAAACTTACAGAATATTTTTTTTTTCATAATAAAATCGATCTGTTGATAATAATATTGTTAATTCGTTAATCAATGCTAAGAATTTATTAATCAATCATTTCACATTTTAAATGTGGAATTTAGATGTAACCGAAAACTAATGATGTCAAAAGATATTCGGAATGTATATGAAATATTAGTAAAGATGATTTGCTCTATTTTAATTTTACTATAAGCGAAACAACTCCTAGAAAATAATCTCTAAAAGCTGAATTCGTCAGTAGTTTGCTGATATATTAGGGGTTTCCGGGAAAGAAATCTCCCTGGGTTCCCCCTAATTGAAATGATCATCGCACAAAATATCGACACAAATATATAATTAACATTTATTTAATCAAAATTAAATAACTAAAATGATTTGGAAAACAAAAAGTCTTAAAACTAAAGAAAAAAAGAAGCTTAAGTTTTAAGCATATATACGTATATATACTTAAATCTTAAGGTTCTCGGAGGCCCCCTGATCAGAGGCCCGCCCCCTTCGTCCCCCCTTGGTACGTCACTGGAATGCCTACATAAAATAATCTTTTGAACGTCCTTCAGATTCGTTATATGATAACAAATAACTGTAACAAATGCATTAAAACTGCAATAAATACAATAGATAAGTGATAACTCTACAAATTTCATTACTGATAACTACTGATAACTTTAATATATTTGTTACAGCTATCAAAGACAATTACAGTACAAATACTTGTAATAACTTAACTTGTAACTTGTAAACTTGTAATAACTTGTAATATGAAACGATATAACTTGTAATCAGTATTTGTAATTCTGCACAGAACAAGCATTCACGTAGATTCACTTTGTGTTTAACTCTGACCTATTTGAGATATCACGTAATTAGTAGTAATATTATATTTATATAATCTAGTACATTCTTAATTAATATTATTCTTATTAGTCATTCTTTAATAAATTTATGAATCAAAGAATTTCAAAATGTCTTAGCAGTTAGCGAACAAATCAGATAGAGGCATTTAAAAGTTTTTCTTTGATACCTTTAGCTCGATTAAAACATTTATTTTTTTAGTAATAAAAAGTGATTTAAAAATACTATTACAGTATATTTCTGGTGTATTAAAATTGAACAATTAGTTAAGGGATTTATTCTAGAATATCCAAATATAGACAAAAGAAAGAAAAAAAAAATTCTTGAGATCAGAAATCATGATGTAAAATTTAATTAAGATATCTTTAGCCGATGCTGAATGGTAACAATTAATTTTTAAAATATAACTTCTAAATTTTTAGATGTCGCAAAATTCAGCGAATAAAAAAACATATACAGTATATAGAATTGTAGTTTGAGCATTCAAAATTTTAATTGTTTTTAGGTTATTGGACCTAATAAGTTTCATTTGGAAAGTTCTCAAAAAAAATAATAAATAAATAAATATATGACTGTCTTAAAGGTTGATCTATCTAATGTTCAACCTTTAAGACTCAAACAAAGTTCAACCTTTAAAACCCAAAGGTTGATCTAACAACAGTTCCATTTGGAAACTTCTCAAAAAAAATATGACTGTCCTAAAGATTGATCTATATAATGTTCAACCTTTAAGACTCAAGCAAAGTTCAACCTTTAAAACTCAAAGATTGATCTACCAACAGTTCCATTTGGAAACTTCTCAAAAAAAATATGACTGCCTTAAAGGTCGATCTATACAATGTTCAACCTTTAAGACTCAAACAAAGTTCAACCATTAAAACCCAACGGTGATCTAACAACAGTTTCATTGTAATGTTCAACCTTTAAAATCTAAAGATTGAGTTAACAACAGTTTCGTTTGGAAACTTCTCAAAAAAAAAAGATATAACTGTCTTAAAGGTTGATCTATGATTGTCTTAAAGGTTGATCTATATAATGCATTATATAGATTTTCGTTTAGTTTTGTAACTGTGATGGTTATCCAATACTATTAAAGACCATTTAAGGGAGATTTTTATTATGAATAATGGAAGCATTTGTGATGACTATTCATAATAAATCGCGTGTCCTATTTTCAGATATGTTTCTCATTTTCTCAGGAAAAAAAACCTTTCAAAGCAGACACATCTAATACTTTATAAACATAATACATTCTTATTTAGGTTAACAGATAGCAGATATATTTCTTAATTAATTTGTTATAATTTTTTAACATTTATTATTTTATATTTTTTTAAGTATTGAATTGAATAATTCTTCGGATTTTTATTTTTCATAATTAATAATCATTTCTTTATTGGTAAATATCTTAATAATAATAATATATTTAATTATACGACATTTAAAAATTAATAAACTGAAAATATTTTGAATTTATTAGAGAAAAGCTCTTTTACTGGTATTAAATATGAAAAATAATAAAATTAATTCGATTTATATAGAAAGTTTTATTTTTTTATATTTAATTTGTTTTCATTAGAAAAATTTTGAAAAAATTACAATAATAAGAGAACATATTATGTAGTTATATACAGTATTTAAATGTTTTGACAAAATAATTATTAATAACCCTAAACTAGCCAAAACTCTCCTAGTGATTAATTTTTGAATTAACTGCCAAATTAATTAAGAATTATTAATTTGGCAGTTAATTCAAAAATTAATCACTAGGAGAGTTTTGGCTAGTTTTAGGGTTATTCGGATGGTGAAATTCATTACGTAAGTGTTGAATTAAGTATAATTATTATTAATGTTTGAAAAACGAGTTTGAGAAAATTTTTAACAATGAGTAGGAAATAACTCAAATAAATTTAATACTCTGAGGAATGTTGTAACATAACAATGTTGCCCAGAGTCATAACATTTATTTTTGTCTATTTTTTTATGAGTTTTATATAAGTCGTTGATAAAAATACAAAGCGATAATTTACAGTTTTGTAAATCTTTTTTTAATTTTCTCAAAATGTAATTTTTTTTTTTTATAATGCATAAATATATATAAATTTATTTCGATAAAAATTTATTTCTTGTTTTTTATTATTTAATCTATTTTTTAATGCGTCATAAAATAAAAATAAAATAAAATAAAATTTCTAGTTGGAGAAACCAAATTGGCATTTTTGAATCGTTGAAAGCCTATTGATATTTAAATTTTGTTTATCGAAAATTAAAAAAAAAAAAAAAGATTATGTACTTTTGTATATTAAATATAAATATTTGCATAAAATAAAGAGTTGTTTTATACAGTAGCAGACCTACAGCTATCGAGGCCCGGAGCGGAAGTCTCTCTGGGGCTTCCTAATTGGAATGAGCACCATACAAAATGTCAACACAGATATATATATAATTAATTTGTGGAGCTAAAAGGGTAACTCGGTTATTTTAAGTCCTAGGGCGGTTGAAACTTCGCCTCTGGCTGTTGTTTTTGGCACCCTCAAAGGCGCGATATTGCCCAATCGTGCAACTTTTCCTTAAATCCAGGGAAAAATTTATTAAACTCGTTTAGTTTGTAACAGTATTTTGACACACGCTTAACCACCCAGTTTCTGCACATAGAGCCGTATCTACCACCCGGGCTGCTGCCTGAGGGCGGGCGCATGGCTAGAGGGGTGGAAAACTGTACATATCTTACAAAATGATAGCATCAGCGCTTCTAACATAAACTCTTAAACATAAACACGGCACATTTATACGTAATCATCCTCCCAAAATACAAAGTCACTTTTTTATATTCCTACATATATGTATATATACTTAAAACTTAAGGTTCTTTGGAGACTCCCCATCTGAGGGTCAGGGCGGTCTGCCCCCTCTCCCCCCTTGGTACGCCACTGGTTTTATAATTTTTTCCAGTCTGAATTTTATACGATTATATTTGTAAACATAATTCTAATTTATAATTTTTTTTTTGTACGTAAATGATTGAACCTAAATTTAAACAATTTATATTATGAAAGTTTTCTCTTAAAAGACAAATATTTGATTTTTTTTTTTTTTTTCTCAACTGATATTTTTAAAACATTTTTGTATTAATTACTGAAACAGCTGTTATTAATTAAAATTCAAGAGATAATTTAAAGACAAAAATGTATTATCGTCACTCACACTTGAGAATTATTATATATTGTCTTGCATCTCTTTTACTTGAATAATTTTTAAAAAATTACTTTTGAAAGTAAAAAAAAAAATTAAAAATTAAAATATTTATTAAAATTATCAAATAATTATTAAATAATAAAACAAAAAAAAAGAAGATAAACAATTCCGAATAAAAATAAAAATAAAAATCAATTAAAAATTATTTACACGTGTAAAGTGCGAAGTTTTTTGTGCAAAAAAAAAAAAACAGAACAGCATCTTTGCAAACTTCAATAATAAAAAAAAAAACTTAATTTAGGTCGAAAAATAATGTTTGCTGTTTATCCTTGAATGCTTTACTTAAAAAAAGAAATTATAATTGCTGATTAATGCACATATTAAAAAAAATAGTTAGCTAAGATTTTACAGATGTCTCGGATACTTTATAAAATTGATATTTAATGCAAAAAAAAAAAAATAGTCCAATGATCTCATTTCTATGCTAAGCATTCTGATCTATTTTCGGTAACAATAAAATTTAGGGTCAAGATGACAATATTTGACCTCTGAATTATCAGCGAAAAGACCAAAGAGGAAAAAAATATTCATCGAATGACACATTTAAGTCTGCTTCACAAATATGCAAAATTATCCATATTAAAATAACTTATGAAGTGTATACAATAAAATTCTCTCTAGTTTTTTTTTATATATTACGTTTACATCATAAAATTTTTGGTCGTTCAATTTTTCTAAAAAGCTATTTAAACTGAATGCAAGGCCATTAGTTCCTTTGGTAGAACAATGGTGCTGCTTATTTAGGGTGTTTCTATAGTTACAGGGAACAACCGAAATAAAAGACAAGTTTAGATGAAATTTGATGGTTTATTTTGAAATAAAATTTTAATTTTAATATTAATCTAACAAAAAATTTACTAATCGATAATTTGTGAATTGTTTATCTGTCACACGATTATTATTTTACTGTATGAGGTTAAAACAGTAAATAATAGGCAGATAAATATTCTACATTCGATTAAATTTCAGAATTTTCTTCTACACTTTTTGTTGATTATAAAAAAAATACATTTAATAAATTTATATTTCTAAATCTAATACCTATGTTATTTTTTTAAGAATACAGTACATCGGTACTTGTTATAAACATCTGTATAACACAAAAGGTTAACTCTTTATACTATCTAAATTTTTGCATACTTAAAAATTTATATACTTACTACTTATATTTATATTATATAAATATAAGCAGTAAGTATATAAAAATTACCTTAAAAAATTATCTTATATTAAAAATTACCTTATATTAATTAAAAATCCTTATTAAAAATTACTTTATATTTATACTTATATACTTAAAAATTACCTTACTACTAAAATCATATTAAAAAATAATAATAATTATAAAGTAGACGGTATAGAAAACTTTTGCATATTGTATTAAATTTTGCAAAAAAAAGCATTATCAAAGAAATAATACAGTAGGTTGTTCTGAATGCATTCGCTATCTTATATCTAGACACAAACTTATCTTTAATATTTTATTATCTTAAAAGTTACGGGTTTTAAAGAAATAAAATTTGAAATGCTAAAATAAGCCACAAGTTTTACGTTCAAAATAAACAACAAACATTTATATTTTCTTGCAAAAGCATTTAATTTTTTTTTTTTTTTTTTAAGGAAAAGACATCACTTTAATTAAATAGATAAACAAAAGCATTTCATTAAAATAAAAAATTCTGACAGAAACGTTTTCGACTAATTTATGATCTTCATCTGTCATATTTCCAAAATTCTATTCTCTCGATGAACATATTTTGTTACTGAGCTTCTTGTAGAATTTAATATACCGAAATAGTTATTTCTAAAATTTAATTATTGGGAAGATTAAAATTCATATTTTATCAAATTTACATATTTAAAATATTATCTTGGCTTTAGTGGATACTTTCATATTTGAACTGACAAACTCATGGATATTTTTTTTTTTTTTGCTTTTTGAAAGACAAAACAAATTTTTTTTATGAACTAATCACTATAAATACCTAAAACTACAACCAAAATGCCAAAAGCATTTTAACAGAATTCCTTATTAAAATTTTTGATGATGATAATGATAACAATAATATATGTCATAAATTTAATAAAAACATGGACTATAAATAAATTACTGCAGCGAACTATATTTTAACTGATTAATGTATATTATTACTAATAGTATTCTAAAATTAATAATCTGTTGAAAGCAAAATAACTTACTCAAATTCTTCTTTCAACTGTGATTTTTTTTATGAAATACAATATAAGAATAAATGAATTATCAATTTAATTAATGTTTGAGATGTGGATTCATACTGTTATAAGATATATTGATGTATTCCAGCCTTTCAGACTAAAGTTATTTTGTAAAATTTGGTCCAAGTTGGATTTCTAATATGCTCTGTCTCGTTCTGCACAATAAGTAGAATGAAAAAAATGACCTAAAATGTTCTCTTACTGAAATTTATAAATCTGGTCCACACTTTTAATCATTTAACCGTATATAATGGTTATAAATAATACCATTTTTTTAATAAAATAAGAATGACTTAGAATCTAAAGACTAAATATTTTTTAAGTAAGGGTCGTTTTGTTTAACGTTACTGATTTTATCAAGCATTCAAGCGATAATTTTATTTGATTGTTAATGAATTGCACATAAAAAAAATTATGTTAACACAAAAATAATTACCTAAACCATTTATGAAATAATTTATGTAATTAAGCCATCAATAATAATCAGAGATAAAAAAAAACAAATGGCCTAATTTGAGATCAATACTTTTATATAAAGCTGACAAAAAATGTTAATTTTTTTTTAATATTTTCTAATAAAATTATGAATTCTAACTGCATTAAAAAATATTCTATGATATTTTTTATCACAGATAAAGCTGTTTTTATGCTTTAACTTGGAATAAATTATATAAAAATTAAGGACAAAATTTTTTATGATAAAAACTTACTTATAACTGATGATCCAATTTTAATGAAATTTAGCTCACTTGTCAGCAATAAATATCAATAATAAGTATATTAAAAGACGATGTTTATTGGCAAATATCTTTTTTTCCCCTTTCAAAATGGCAGTCATTTTTCAATAATAACAGAAATAATTGTTAAATAACTAATAGTAAAGTCGATTACAATGAAATCTGATTCTATGAGCATATCAAGAATTGGTCAATATAGGAGTAATTTTTGTCTATATTCTAAATCTTTTTGTTTAAAAATTTTATTTTTTCGTCTTTCAAAAAGCAAAAAAATATCCATTTTATTTACAGTAATTCCAGGGGTTGGTCTGTTCATATTTAAAGACTTTCATCAACTTATAAATATTTTTGCAAAATATTGTCTTTAGATTTCGAGTCGTGCTTATCTTATTTTTAAAAAAATGGTATTATGTATAATCAAAAGAAAAATATTTTTTTTTGATAATGTGTATATACTTATTAACAGCATGTTTAATTATTAAAAAATGGTATTATGTGTAACCAAAAGAAAAAGATTTTTGTTTGATAATGTGTAAATATTTATCAAAAGCATATTTAATTATTAAAAAAGCATTTAACTCATTATCAACAAAATTTCTTATACAGTATCTACATTATTAATAAGCAAATTCTATAGTTGATTTTATTCTTATGTGTTACTGCATTTTATTTGAATTATATGTTAAAATTATAATTGTTCTGGAACAATTAAAATAAAATGCTTTGATCTCAATAAATTTTTAGAATTAATCAAATTTATATTCGTTATCATAAATATCTGTGGGCTACCTCAGCGTAAAATTATATTAATTATTTCCGGACTAAATAGCTAATTAATTTTATTGTAAATTCATTAAAAATAATTATTTTAAAACCTGAAATTTATATGTTATATATTAATTGCCCTGTCATCAAAATGGCAACTCATGAATCAAAATGTTTCCATTTTATCAAACAAAATTATTCTTATTAATTATTGAAATTTAGATATCAACAAAATATGATAAGTTAGAAACTATGGATAGATAACGAAAGCTCACATCCAAATTCTTCTTTCAAATCTGAATATAACGAAGTTTTGCATTCTCCCTGTTCATATCTAAAGACTTTCATCTACTTATGAATAATTTGAATTAAATTTACTTATTAATATACATATTCAAAGATATAAATAAAATTAATAAAAAAAATATTCGAATTATATTATAGATCTATATATATAAAAATCGAAACTTTTGAAAATATTACAAGGACGAGATCCTAACACGACTACCAAGCTAACATGAATTATTAATGGATAATGAAGGTTGCCGGAAATATTTTAATTCATTCTGAGAACATGTCATCGTTATATACTGTAATTTCCATGTGAATGCCATTTACTGTCTTTAATTCAAAATAGGATTTCAGGAAATGTGACCTATAACTATTGTCGAAAACAGCTTAAACAGTATCTTCTTGATACTTCGCCTGTATGTACCACATACCAAAAATACCTGTTTGGAAGTCGTAGGAATGTTATGTAATTATTATTATTTTCCATAAATGTAAAAATTACATTCTTTATGTGGTATAATGAAATATCTTTGTTTTAATTATTAATTATTTATATTTTATATTTTTGTTCAGTTGGCAACACGA
>WUQG02409897.1:0-16384 GCA_011317285.2 Androctonus mauritanicus
GTCAGTCAGAAAACTTGGTGTCTATGAAATCCCTATTGAATACCCTACACAGAACAGGAATTCTGCATACATAGGGGTCACAACTAAGACCCTTGCTCAGTGTTAACGAGCATAAAAAAGATCTTTCAGCAGGCAGGCTAACGAGTGCATTCGCACAGGACGCCTATGTGAACACCATCTGTGTTGACTGGGACAGAGCAAGAATTTTGAAACCTCTCATAGCCCCAACCCAACCTTATCTACAAGAAGCTATACAGATAATTACTGGTAAACAAAACCAAGACATCATTAATCAAAGAGCAACCGTAGAATTGCCAGCAGCATGGAGATATTTGTTAAACAACCCCCAAGAGCCATAGGACTGTATGCCGGGCATTTTTTAATAATCCTTGCACCACCTCCCTCAAACTCTTGTACACCTTGTACTCATACTTTTTTTATTGTGTTTTTTGTTTTTATTGCCTTTCTAGTTATTACATTTATTTTATCCTTTCCTTTTTAATGTTTGCTGGTTTTTCCTACACTACCAACATATGCTCTCCCATTACCACAGCAACCCACGATCGGCCCTTTGAACGTTTGTTCTATTGTTTTGAATTGAATTTTACGGATTCCATCTGGGATTCCATATTTTGTATTTTGTTCTATGTTCTGTTGGTTTATTTTCAGTTGTGACCTGATGGTGGCAGTGAGGACCATTGAAAATATTTGTACATTGTGTGAATAAAGAAACTTTTTTTGTGTCTACTGCAGATTAGTGCTTTCATCGTTGAATACTGTTTCTAGTAAGACAAGCATAGCAGTTAAGAATGCACCATGGACTTTTTTTTTTTTACAGAACTTAGAGGAATATGGGATCATCATAAGAACCAGAGAGACAGTTATAAAATTTTAATTAATTATATACATTGAACATATACCATATTATTTATATTATTCATTCTCAAGAGACTATTTATAACTTCCATGTAAATTAATTTTCTGTATTTAAAAAAAAAAAAATTATCCTTAACATTTTGCATAAAGTCGATATCAGTATATGTTATGACATTGCAAAAAATAATTTATAACAACATTAATTCATTATATTTTGGTAATCCAATAAAATGCAGAAAATTTAGATATTTTGTTTAATAAATTATATTTGGAATCTTTTAAAGAACAAAATAATGACAACTGAAGAAACTTCTAACACTATAGCAGGAAATAAGATTCAACAATAATATCAATTGCACTATCAACAACAAAACCATTGATATTTATGCTAAGCTCTTATATTAATATAAAATGAAAAATTATATCAGCCCTTCAACATTGGCAAATTTACAAACATCTAAATAAAATGCAAATTCAGGTACTTGTGAAGTAGCCATAAAATTTGATTATTTCATTATACTGGCTATTTTTAAACTAGAAAAGTAACAATAAACAACTGAAAAATCATGATCTGTGAAATTGACTATTACACCAAAATATTATAAATATTTCATTAAAAATATTTGAATTTTTTTGTAATCAATTAATGCAAATAGTAATCTAACTATTTCATTATGTTGTTATTAATCATATAATGTGAACAGTTTTCCATCATCAAAAACTTTGTATATTATTCTATGATTAAATGTTTATTTATGTAATATAGTTCTTCAAAGCAATTTACTTTTATCTAGATGGCAACCTTTTAATAATAGAGATCACAATGTCCTTTTAAATTATAATTCCATAAATTCGAATCACATTCTTAGTAAGCATCAATCATATGGATTAACCATGTTGAAATTTGTCTGCTTTCCATTAAAAAGATCTGGATCTCATTCCCTTGAAAAGTTTATATGAGGGGTCTAAGCCAAGTCCTCATAAATTTTTCAAAATACTTACTTCTATTCTTTTTCTTTTCTTTTTTTCAAAATATATCCCTTGTGAATGCTACGGGCTGAATATAATGTTTGCAGCAGTAAGTGGCATTGTGCAGGCCATACAGCAATATACACTGATAATCAATGGATAAAGAGAGTTACAAAGTGGCAACCAAGGCAAGGGAAAAGACATTCTGGTAGGCAATATAAATGATGGAGAGATGATAGAAGGAAACTAATTGGTTCTCAGTGGATCAGAATTGCACAAGGTAGATAATATGGAAACAAAAGGAGGCATATATATCCAGCAGTAGATGAAACAGAAATAATGATAATGTTTGCAACTGATCAAGCATTTCATATTTTTATTCTATAGATTATTTAAAAAAAATAAAACAGGCACTACAGTATAAGCAGTTATATATATAATAATAATTATTAACCACTGATAATATTATATTAAATATCATACTTGTGTGTAGTGCTTATTTATTTCCTATCCAATATTCTGAACAGAAGAATATATTTGATGATTAAAGAGAGATTGCACAAGGTATTTACTAAGTAAATTATTATAATTCCAAATATTTATTTTTAGTTTAAATATTTTGTATCAATTTTTTCTCTCAATATATAAATAAATAAAAATAAGAAACTGATTTGAAAGCTACAATATACATACAAATTTATGTTTATCTATTTGACAATTATAAGCATTTGTTACGTTTGTTTATATTGTATATTTATATAAATCTTTGTTATCTGACATTAATTTTAATTATGTGTGTCAATTTATTAATTTTCTGCAGCAGTGAAAATATTTAATGTTTTGTAATTTTTCTTGCACATAACATGTCATTTTCATTATTTTACATAATATTTTTATTATTTTTAATTGTTAAATATAATAAAAATTTTAACTAAATCTTAAATTTTAAGATATGATATATTATTTAATAAAAATTATTAACTTACTTGCATCTTGCAATATTCTTTAAGAACATTTTCATAACTAGATGGTATTTCATTAGTTAGCTGATTTTTTAATTCATGAAGAAACAACAAAAGTGAGCGACATTTTCTAATAAAATTTTGTCTTTGAAGCCACTGGTTTTGTACTGAGATATATTTTTCAACTATGTTCACTCGGAATTTTTTCCAACGTAATAGAAGATTCAAAATATCCTTACATAATTCAGAATTGAAAGTGTCAGTTTGAATTAATTTTTCACTTAGAGTAAAAATGGATACTTCATATGATGGAATCTGATTCATGTAAAACTAATTTGAATTTAAACAAAAAGTAATATAAATTAATATATCAATAAAATTAAATAAATTTTAAAATTTTTCAAAAAATTTATGTACATTTATATTAAATATAAATATGGTGTGTATGTATATATATATATATAATAATCAAATATATATAAATAGATTATATATAATACACATCTGCTCCCTGAATTATGCAATATTTATCTTGCATAAATTCAACTTAATATTAAACTTTTTGAATCTACTATAATAATTTTGAAATGAAAAAGAATAAATTGTACAGTGAGTTATTTCAGTTACATAACACAGAAAAAGTATTATACGTTTTCACTAGATTCTTTTTTTACCCTTAATTAAATTAAACAAATATTAAATATAGAATATAAAAAATATAATATTATAATGTTGAAAAGCATATGATAAATACTATATACAGATAGTCTTGACTTATGATGGCGTTCAGTCATGATTCTCATCATCATAAGTTGGAACATTTGAAAACTGAAAATGCTCAAAATTTAAGAATTTCTCACTTCTCATGTTTAAAAAGATTCTACGTTTATTAAAATAATGTATAAAGAACATAAAATTATAAGAATCAGACACAAAAAAGGACACTTTCCATATATCGTATCAAGTCAGGAACTTGAATCATTGAATTGCATTAACCAATCCCAGAATTAACAGATTTCATCAATATTATAAGTATAAGTGATTGTAAATTTAAGATTACCTATATATAGTGCTAAACAAATAGAAGGCTGAACTAATCTTGTTTAAAACCAATCATATTTTATAAGTACAAGTAATCCTCAACTTATAATCACTCATATTTACAATGGTGATATAATCAATAAATTCTGTGATTGATCAATATAGTTGTACATGAATTTGAGTCTCTGCATAATGGTCTGATATACAAAAAGCATCCTTTTGTGTTTGGTTTTTGTATTTTTGTTTATTAAATTTAATTACAATAAAAAATAATAATAATAAATATTGGGTAGTGGACAGTTCATAAATTTTGAGCATTCTTGAATTCTGACTGTGGATTTCAAACTAAACTCTGTCATAACTCATGAACCATTTGTATTTATTTGAAAGCTCTGAAAGGAGATTTTTCAATTTAGAAAAATTACAATTTACATAAAAATATTTGTTTAGTTACACTAATACACAAATATTATTTTTATGTATATAAACATAAATAGATATATACTAGCTAAGGAGGTCCTGCTCATTGTTGCTAATCCTTCAGACTACCAGGGGTGAATTTACAAGGAGTGTTATTATTCTGAGTGGAAAGATGTAACACTCTTCTATTTAGAATTAGGACTGCCACCTCTCCAGGTTTGAACCAGAGACTATGGATTTTGAAAGCTTATGATTAGATTCTGGGTTTGGTTATTATTTCTCTGAGTTACATGGAATATAAAACATCTGACATAATTTAAAAAAAGAATCTGACAATTTCCTGTGTGAATGGTATTGGAAAAAACTAAGAAGCATCCAGGCATACTGGTAAGTATGCATGAACATAATGACATGATGCAAGAATTCAGATATTACTAATAACAATGTGATTATACATAATATTGTAAACATGTTTGTAATATTTGTACAATATGATTTTGCACATGTATCAATTATCATCATTTATTCACTCTCTTATGATTTTATTATGTATACAAAATTAAATATATTCTGAATAATTCAAAAATGAATTTTGTCAAACTTTGGGGTATAGTTTATATAATGAAAAAATTATATATTACTATAATATATACTTTTTTGGATATATGATCTCCTTTTGTTTAGCATAAATAATAAGTTTTTATAGTGTATCCCAATAAATGTTCAATATACTTGCTATTCAGTTTCAATAAAGTTAGTTCAATATCACAATTTTTACTTTATTTTTTTAAAAGTACTTGAATTTTTGTTTCATATGTATTTTCAAAAAATTCATAAATCACTGATATCTCATTTACAGAAATTTGCAAATTTAAAATTCACATGTAAACTTCATCAAAAATGATATTTTGTATGAATAAACAAAATATCATTTCTGATCGAGTTTTGTCAAAATATAATTAAATAGAAAATGAGTACAATCATATTTAGATAAATGAATTACTTTATCTTGTTTCATTGTTCAGATAGCCAATAAAACAATATAAAGTGTAGTGTATCTTGGAGGATTCAAGTCCCAATCTTTAATTTTCAGAAGAGGGTCCAGATGGATCTGGTGAACTCATCTTTTAATCTTCTTACTGACACTATCATGGGTATTCACCTGCTTGTGATGTGATCTGAATTGGCTGATGCCAAAATAATCCATAGAGAGATTCAGTGATTTAATCAAAACTAAATTAACCTAACTTTTATCTGATTCCATTGCAGACATTTCAAGAAATATTCTTAATTAGAAACAAAAACATCCAACTAAAGAAACATTCAAAACCAGCATAGCTATTATTTTTTCTATTGAATTATATTGCTTTCCTTCTTATTAAATACTAAGTAGCAGGGCATTCTAATGATAACCATAAGGCACCTATATTGATGGTAAGAGTTGGCAGTCATACAAGAGATAAGATTGAATGGGCTAAACTTAGATCACTCCTGGAAAAGTCAGAAGTAAAGTTACTGATTCTAAAGAAAAACTTTGGGAAAGCTTGAGCATTGTTTTGATAAATATTATTTATTAACTCATTGTGCTTGAAAGTAGTCTAATCACTGATCAATTTAATTATGGCCATAAGCAGGGGCTTGATAGGTCATATTGAAGGATCAAGAAAATTCACAGTGAACTGATAAGATAACAGGCTACCCTATTCAGATGATGTAGTGTCTCTACAATGATTGTTTTTCTATTTCATAAAAAGGATAATTTACAAAAGTTTTATTGTAACCATATGAATTCATAGTAGTTTCTTGTCACTGAATTTAAAGCTTTTATACTAATAAATTGTGAGAAAGATATCTATAAGAATATTCTTCATGAATAAATAAATGATAATTTAGCAAATAGAAATAAAATATATTGAAAGGTTTTAAATGATGCACAAAAAATAATAAAATAATAAAAATAAAAATAAATAACATTTTATAATATGAGCCACTTTATTGAAAAAATTCCTCAGGCCAATCAGAACTACTGATGATAATGAACAATTTTTATTTGGTGATACATGGATTATTTTGACCAAACTGTACCAAAAATATAATGTTCATAAAAAATAAAAACACAGTAATATATAATAAACATTTGTAAAAAGCAATCTAGCATATAATTCTTAATAATATTCAAAAATTTTAAAAGAGTAATTGATAAAACTAAACAAAATGATAGCATTAATTTTATTAAAAAAAGTAAATATAAAAGATTAATTCTTTAAAAACAGTATAATTCATGTAAAGGCATAGTTTTACATGAATAAGTCATAATTCATGTAAAACTATGCCTAAACACCATCTGACAAAAAAACCATAATTATTAAAATTTCTTTCAAATAAAATTATAAGTTTATTTGAAAGGAAATATAATTTTAAAAACGATTAAAAATAGAACGATTAAAAATAGAACTATTAAAAAGCTGTAAATGTTTGGCAGTAAAATAAGGACACACTATTAAAATATGCTTCTTTTAAAAGTTCACAGTTGCCAAGATCATAAATTGGTTATTTTTTATCTATCAACAATTGGCAAATGAAGACATTTGACTTGTCCTAAACAGCTTTCTAGAAAAATTTCCTTTCTCCTGTTTCTATAACAGTTTTTTTTTTTTTTAAATACAGGAGAGAAGTCAATGTTATAGATCCCCTTACCAATCAAAATGATTACAAAGGGGATCAGCTAGCAAAGGGTTGTTAAATGTTATGGCCTTTACTACAGGCCAGGAAAGCTTATGTGTAAAATTTTTTGTTATGTTTTGTTGTTTAATATGAATAGACATTTTTTTATTGAATTCCAGTTTAGAAATACAGCACTCTGAAGTAATTGGTAAAACCTAAAAGTGAGAAAGAAATCAAAACACACACACATGCAAACAGAAGAGGGAAAAAGGAAAAAAAGAGGATTAGTACAACCCAACCTAACCTTCCGGTATATCCAATGCTACAAAAGAGGCAGCAATGGACATACTGCCGATGGCATAGCAGTGTCACTGGGGGGGCCAAGAGGCAAAAAGGATGGGAAAAGGACAGAGTGAACAAGCACTCAAAAGGGAAGGAGTGACACTGAAGACCACCAGAGAAGCACAAGGACAAGAGAAAATGGAAGACAAGAGAAAGAAAGAAAGGAACAGCACAGCCACCAAACAACCAACAAGGAGACAAGGAGAATGAGAGAGGGAAACAGAGAGAAAAGCAAGAAAAAAAGAAAAGCCAGAGGGGAAAACCCAAAGAGACAGAAAAACCAGATGAAACATGAGGGAAACACAAGGAAACAAAAGAAGGAAAAGCCAAGAGAAACAACAAAAACAAGGGGAAACATGTGAGAAATAGCAAGAAACACAAGAAAAAGACAGAAGATAACCAATGAAAGAACAGAAACAGAGGGAAATGCAAAGAAACAAAGAAGAAAGAGAAACTGGCCCCAGACCCAAAGAACGAAACAAGGGAACAAGGAAAAGCAAAGAGAACACTGAAAAACCAAGAAAATGCCCAGGCAGAATGAGAAAACAGGAAGAGCCAAAAAGCAACAGAGAAGTCGAAGAGGAAAGACACAGCAGGAGAACACCAGACACTAGGAGGGAAGAAAAGGTCCAACAACACAAGAAAATGAAAGAAGAAAAACCAAAATCAAATAGGACCCAAAAGCCCCAATGACAAAGCCAATGGAAAATGAAGAAAAGCCAAAGCTGACAAGAGAAAAACCAAAGAAAACCACCCAAGAACAGAAACCATAAGAAAAAAAAATTGGTACCAGGTACTAAAAGAGATGACAAGAGAACCCGAAAAAAGGGAACAAACCAAGACCAAAGGCACAAAGAGGATGATTGGCTACCAAGAGCCAGTCATGAAAAAATGCACAACTCAAAACAAAGAACATGACAACAACAAAATAAGAAAAAACAAGAGGTAAAAAAAAAACAAAGAAAGTGGGCAAAGCCAGGCAACAAGATAAAACTAGTTAGCATAATTAAATCTAAATATAACTAAATGACAAAGCCAAAACTAAATTAAACAATATAACTAACTTGTGAAAATCAAAAGTAATTAGATTGAAACAATTAAAACTAAATTGAGGAACCAATAAACTAAAATAAAGCATAATGAAATGAGAAAATGAATTCAACTTACATACAAGGCAGTCAAAGAACCTTAGGCACAGGAGAAGAGAATTAAAGGAAAATAAAAGCTAACTCTAATAAAGAAACCAGAACAATGGCAGATCCACTTGATTCAAGAAAAAACAAAGCAACATCAACAAAAACTAAGTTAAAACAAGGTAAAATAAAATAAAATCACAAAAAATTTTGTCCACAGACCACACAGAGTAAAATAGCATTAATTTTTGTACAAAAAGTGATTCAACTTATAGACAAATTGTATTTTATGCTAAGTATTATTCAAAAACATTCATTTAACAAAATAATAATAATTATAAGTACAATAGGTGATATATACTGGCTATACATGTAAGATAGTATATTAAATAGTTCAAATATGATCATGACATTCAAAGTCCAGAGTCCAAGAGAAACCATTAAAGTTGAGTCACACACTTGAATCCAATATGTTCATTTAAACACAAATAATCTGAAAAGTGTCCTAAGGCTCTTATCACAATTCCTCTCTTGCCTCTGACAAATCATATTGGTAAATGTGGCATGGGCATTTAAACCACCAAGATGGATGATAAGGATTCTCTTCATTAAGTCTGTCTTTGCAACTTTTATTATACCTTACACAGTTAATGCATAACGCATCATTAACATTCTTGTCACAATTCTTCTGATGTGTCCCTCAGAACACTTGGCACATTACTCACTATTTTTGCATAGGCACAACACTTCCCACACTTGTTGAAGCTGTAGAAAGTTCTAGTTTTGATACTATGCCAGCTTATACTCAGTTGATCACCATCGTTGTAAATCTTTCTCCTTGACGATCTGGAAACCTCTGTTACCCACGTTGCAAGACCCATTTTATCAGGTCTCTTCATCTTGAAGAGTGGTTTAAAAAATGCTTCCTTTCCAAAGAAATGTTTCCTTGTATTCAAGTATATTATCCACAACGTCCTTAATTTTCCATTTTTGTGGAATAGAATGGATCATTATTCTAGGTTTTCTAAGTCCAAAACACTTAGCAGATTCTTTTGCTGATTAATTCCATTTTCCAGTCTCTTTGCACTCCCAGCCATGGCACATTGAACTGCTATTCCTGACTTAATAGGCCTTGTAGACTGCATTTGAATGCCTAATCTCTTTAAGTCAATCTGTTGTCTCAATTTCTCTCTTATTTTGGCTATCCCACGTTCTTTTCCCCTAGGAGGTTGGACAATCACGACCCTGTTGCCATCTCCTCTAACAGGTTTGTTCAAAACAGCAGCATAGCTGTCAACATGTTATTCCATTCTCTGGTTATCAGTCTTGCATATGAATCCACAAAATCCTTTGATTGATTGCCAAATTGTTCTCTATCTGAGTATCTGAATCTGCAGATGGCAATACTTTATGGATAATACTCAGGCAATACTTTAGCAATCAGGCAATACTTTATGGATAATACTAGGTAACCTAGGTATAGGTTACCTCCTTTATGGATAATACTAGGTACTAGGTGTCAGGCAATACTTTATGGATAATACTAGGTAACCTAGTATTATCCAAAAAGTTATCATTAGCCTCTATTAATAAATCTTGAAATTCATGTGCAAGGAATTCTATCTCTTCTCTTATCTCAGTCTTAATGTTCCTGCTACTCCATACCAGTTCAACTGTTCTTTCCCTTACATCATGTGCTATATCACTAAGTTCATCATATTTCTCACATGGAGGCTTATTTGGGTTTAGAAAGTACAGGTACAGAGTATGGAGATCCACTTTTAGTGGATCTCCATACTCTGTTTATGCTGGCTCAATTTACTCTGATTCACAATAACACCGCTGTGCAACTCGCCATTTCACCATGTAATTCCCCGATTCGCCCGGTGCTAGACTGATTTTCATTTCAGTGTTGACGTATTTACTGAACCGCGACATTGTGAATTTGTTTATTGAATATATTTTTTCTGTTTAATATTGTTGGATATGTATACATTTACATTAAATTAATATTTCCGAAAAATGTAAGAGATCTGAAACTTTGAATTTCATTTGCTTTTCTTACAATTTTTTAATAAAAACATTTCATTTTATCATAAAATACATATTAAAAATTAAATTTATAATGCAATGTATTTTATATTATATTGTATTAATAAGCAAAATTATTTACTTATTTTTCACTTATGTAGAACCTAAACCTATACCTCACTGTAAATATGGGCTCATTTTATGCTGATTCAATTTGTGCTGGCTTTTGTAGGAATGGAACTGCAGCACAAACCGAGGGCTACTTGTATAAGTTATTAAACTTTGATTATATTGTTTTAAAATATAGTTTCCAGCCAGACTTATTCATTTTATTACAAATTAAATTTATTAATGTTACTACACAATATTTAAATTACAAACTACAAACTAAATATTCACTAAGAATATTGTTTATACTCCATACTAATCAACAACTGCTTACATTCTTGTTATTCATAAAAATCTAATAATCAAGCACTATTTAGCAGTAAAAATACGTTTATTTCGCATTGTGTCTTTACAATGCTATTAGGACAGCATTGAATATATGCCTTGGGCAAAGCAATACACTGAAACTGCTGTTCACCCATTCATAGAAATAAAAATATAAACAGTCAATAAAATTAAACCTTTAGATTTATTAATACTTTCAACAAATTCAATGTTTAAACATAGAAAAAAAATAATATAAAGTGAGGATTAATCAACAGAAACTTTTGAATATTATAAATATATTTAAATTTTTTACAGACTATATAATGAAAGTGGTTCTTTAAATAAATAAGTTATTATTAAATTATGAATGTTAAAACCTTCAAGTTTCAATCTGTGACAAGACAAAGTAGATTCTTAATTGAACGGGAACATAAAACCTGTAATGTGCAATAATAAAAATAACAAGAACAGTATTTTTAAATGAAATATTGGAGATGATAAAATGATGCTGCTTAAGGAATATTATAAATGAACAATCCATAAAAGATGTCTCCAAAGCTTGAGTTTTTGTAATGAATAATAAAATGTGAAAGGCTACTTCTATTCTGCACTACTTTGATGTCTGGTCATGCACTCTTTACTATCTGTGTGTTAGGAACTTGATGTCTATTATTAATTTATCTTATTTTTAGTTACTATATACATAAAACTTATGATATCCTAGAACAGCATTTCCCAAACTATGTTCTGTGGAATACTGATGTTCTGTGGAAAGTCAATAAGTGTATCATGAAAAATTATGAAAATTAATATAAGTTTCATATGATTTTAAATATTGTGCCAAGTTGAAACTTAGTTTATTTTACTATTATCATGTATTTTATTTTACATAATTACAATTTGATAATAAATAAATGTTTTGTTTTCTTAATTCTTATAACTTATTTGCCTAATTTATTAATATCTACTTATGCTATAAAATAACCAAGATGTTCTGTAAAAATTTCAGGATTTTTGAAGCGTTTCATCATAGAAAAAGTTTGGGAAATGTTATCCTAGAAGATACAATGAGATACTATAGTAATGACATAAGTTGTAGAATTCTGCTATTTAAATTTTCATAATTTAGAGTGTTTTCTAATGTAGTTCTAGAGCAATCACATGTATTTTAGAACTTTTTTATTTGTAATATATGTAGTTTGATATCTTTGTTGTTGATGAGAGTATGTATATAAATATATAAATGTTTCAATCTTATTAAAAAGATACTTTACCTGCTCGTAAGGTATTTGATTCAATATTTTTACTTAATAATTATATTATTGAATATCATAACATATTTTATGAAAATTATTGTTTAAATAATGAAACTATATTTTAAAAATATATTTATTTTTTAATAAAAAAAGATAATAAAAAAGAAAAATTAAAAAAAAAGATAATTAAATATGAATACTTTCAGAATTTGAAATTGAAAAATGGTGGGGTCTGATGAAAATTTAAATAACACAGGAAAACTTATTATATTGGATTGTCCTCTTTGTGGTCAAAGTTTTAAAACTTCAGAGGTAAAATTTTATAACTATTCTAATTTGATTTAAAGTATTTAAAGAAATTACATTAAATGATTTATTTATAATTGTATATTAAGATTTTGATTACAGTTATTACTTTTAATTATGCTTTCAAGCAGATGTCACTCTGAAGTTAAATATCAGAAATTTAAAACTTCGTTTTTTGAATAAAGTTTATATATTATTACAATATGAATTAATAGTGGAAACAATTAAAATTTTAGAAGACTAAGCATTTCTTTTTATACATTTTATTTTAAAAATTGATAATGTTAATTATTGTCTTTGAAAGAATATACTTTTACCCCAGTTTGTAAACATAGTTTCTGAAAAATGCTCAAAAATTGAATTCTAATAAATCAAGGAAAAAATTACCATTAATTTAAATGAGAAGAATTAAAAAGTGGGTCTGAAAATATCATATACTGATAAATAACGTATATAGCAGGTTCCCATGTTATGCAATTAATTCTTTCAAAAAATTTTCGCATAAATAGAAATTTACGTAAATCCAACAATGCTTAAATTCAATATATGTGAATGGGTACGTTAGCAAATGAAATGACTAAATCAAACACATGAACATTCTTTAAGCATAGATAAGAACATTTAGGCCCTAAGTTATATCTTTGCAAAAAATAAATTATTTAATGACTATTTTGCTTGATTGTTATGGAAATTCAACAAAAATAAGACTTGTGCATCCATGTATCTCTGAAATTGCATAAGTAAAGGACCTACTGTAATTATATAAGCAAGGAAAAACTATATCTGTTATACAAGAAAATTGCATTTTTTATCATAACACAATTTCTTTATTTATAAATTCCTTTATCAAGCAGTGTATTAGTGAAAAATTTATGAAAAGATTGTGTTATTAAAAGTTGTGAAAAAGTATTAATGATTTTCACTAATAAACTTCTTGAAAAGGCAACTTATTAATGAAAGAGTTCCTAATAAGATAGCCACTTAGCTGCATTGAAGTGTGCTACATTTTAATCTGGAGGATCTAAGTTTCATAGTGCCACTTTTCTCATGGAAATCAAAGTTCAGGGATTATATAGCAATCATCAAATCTACATTATATAGTGATTGCCAATAATTCAGTCTGTCAATGTATTGTATTAATTTAGTATTTGACAGTGCATTTATCAGTCTAGAGACAAAAAAAAAATATTTCATATTATGTAAAGCAAAAGTATAAAATAACAGTTCATATTATTTTGGCATTTAATAAAAATGAAAATTTTATACTTTTGAAAATGTTATCTATGAAATGTATAGACAACAATAACTTCTGAATGTTTTTATAACATAGAATAAAAATAAATTGCCATATAATCATTGAGCCTAGATTTCCATAAAAAAACTGGTACTATGAGGCTCTAATCTTCCAGCTGAAAAATGTAGCACAGTATACATAATGTTCATAGATATATGGGTACAATGTAAATACAATGTTCCTAGATAACATGAATATAAAATTTTTGTTTTTATTAAATGAAAATTTTATATTCATATTATCTATAAAATTTATCACAATCTTATGTGATAAAATTGTATTTTTCTGGACATTTTATTTTTCAGAAAAATATAACATTATTACAATAATTTGTTTAAACAAATAATAAAATTGAATAATAATAAATTATAATATATCAATAAGAATTTAAAATTGAATTTTATAATATTGGAAGTTCAAATAGTATAACAAAAAAAAAATGCATTGTAAATTTACTGGATACTTAACATGTTAAAATGCAAACAAGATGGTGAATTTCCAGCAATAAAAATAATATGTTTTATATTTAGAACATCTTATAATTAACTTTTATTGTAGAAGATGAAATATCTGTAAAACATTTATTTTAAATAAATTTTGTTTCATAATTGAGCTTTTACAGTATTTTTAGTGTAGATTTACAATAAAATTTTAATAATTTTCCTTCTTCATACTCAGATATCAAAAAATAGGAAAAAAGGAAAAATTACAAGTAAATCAATAAGTTAACAGTGTCTTAGAATCAAGAAAATACACATATGTTAATTATAATTGAAATAGAATACAAAATAATAATTATCTTTATGTAAAAATTTAATGAGAAGCAATTATTTTATATTAAAGTTTACCTCAAAAAAAGTACTGAAATAACTTTATATATTGTATTTTGTAATATATTTCATAACTGAACCAATTAAAAGTTTCTTATTTTAATTTTGATTTTGAATCAAAAGTTCTGATTATTAAGAAATTACCTCAGTCATCAGGAAATACTGCTGTAGTATGTTAACTAATCTTGTAGTTTTGCATTATATTGGTTGCTAGAACCTCCTGCTATCATAATGTTTAAAATTGTTGAGTTTTTCTGAAATTTGAAAATGCAGTTTCATGTTTGGTAATTAAAATGTTTATAATTCAAGAAGTGTTGCATAGTAAACTAAAATCTAGAATCCTTGTAAATTGGAAAATGCTGGATTTTAAAATACATTTATTTTTAAAGAGATCTCGATGATGCCTTCATCAAAAATGCTTTTGTAAAAATATTTGACTATGGATGAAGAAAAACTTTTTGAAACAATAATAAATGTTAGATTAAAGCCAGTTTTTCTTAACAAAATCAAGAATAAAAAAGTAAAGATTATCTTATACAGGTAGTTCTCAATTTATGAGTTTAATCACAGTAAACAAATGCTAAACTTCTTAAAAAGACATTCCATTCCATGTATATAACTATACAATATAGTATGACCAGATATGTAGCAAAAATTCTGTCATCATCTATGAAATCAGAAAATTTAAAATGGCAGCCAAGAAACAAAAGTAGTGTGCCTTTTGGTTTTACTGGCAATAATGTAAATAATTTCCATTTTCAATTTCTACCTAAGGCAGTAATTCATCTATATAAACCTTCTATAATTCCAACTCCGTGTCTTTATCATATGAGGGGACAATAGGGATAGGGGCTCACAGTTTTGAGCTCCTTCCCTGGCTGAAGGAACTCTGGTTCTACCCAAATCAAGATGTGAGGTATTGTGCTGATAGTTGAATGGTACTAGGATAGTGAAAGAGGCAGTATCATGAAATATCTCGTGAGGCATCAGGTGAAATCTCTTCATATTTAGCTTTAACCTTTATTGGAGAATAATCAGGTGGTGACCATTTTTCTTCCAACAGGCCAACGGGTTTCTTCCAACAGGCCATTTTTCTTCCACAGGCCAACGGGTTAGGTCTGTGAGGCGTCGCCATAGACCTAACCCATATAACCAGGTGGACGGATAAACGTGCGGAACTTTTATACGTATTTAGCCTAGGCTGTAAATACGGTTACAATAGGAAATCTCTGGAAGGTATTTGGGAAAAGGTACAGAAACACATGGCGACACCTCACAGACCTAACCCGTTGGCCCAGCAAAGCCAACAAACACCTATTGTATCGACAGTTACATATTATAAAACTACGGATAGGATCCTCAGCAAGCACATGTGTGGAAGAGCAAGAAAAATCCTTAGAAGAAGAGCCCCCACGATTTTTGACAATTTACGTAATTACAAGAACCCAATCGCAAATAATAGAAAAGCCGGCATTTACTCAATTCCAGTTTATAACGAAAACGACGATACCGTGCGCCATTATGTCGGCAGCACTAAACGAAGTCTCAGTGTCAGACTAAAAGAACATAAACGTAGTATACAAGCAGCAAGGTTAGATATCGCTCTAGCCACTTTAGCATACGAACAAAATGTAATCATTAAATGAGATGAAGCGGCTATAATTAAACCTATACGATACAATACAGGCATAACTACACTTGAAGCTATTGAGATACAAAAGAGAAATAATACGTGGCAGATTATCAATGACAATGATCCCTCTGCCCTACCACCAGCGTGGAAATGGTGCGCAAACAACAGGATCTGACCCGTTATCGATAGGCC
>WUQG02409908.1:0-16383 GCA_011317285.2 Androctonus mauritanicus
GTCCCATACTCTTCACCCAATTTTTTAGCGCGTCTTTTCGAAGAACAAAGCGTTATTGTGCCTAGGGTTTGCATTCCCGATAGCCGGTTAACCGGTATTACTGGTAATTATGACTACCGAAATTATAAATTTCGACAGCAAATGCCGGTAATTATAAAGGGCCCCATATCTCAAATAACTCAGGGCTTTATCAAGTCTAAATCCGGCGCTGTTCTTGAATATTATATCTGTAATATATTTGATCATCTATCCTATGCTCTAAAATGGGGGAATTAATGGAATATCCTACAATGTTTTTCTCCCTTTTTATGTTGTTCTACCTGTGCTTGATTTTACTTCTTTTGAAAAGATTAAATAGGATAAATAATCTCTTTTGCAAGACAGTTTTCAAAGACATAATATTCACCATTTCATTCAATTCATAGGCATCGATAGGTGTTCTCTAACTAACCATCACCAATAGACTCTTTAATATTTTAGATATTATATAATATCCGAATATACAGTGTGTTTTCTTGACTGTTAACATAAATTAATGAGTGGATTCAACTCTTAATTTTAACACAAAAATAATCGAAATAAGAAAAAATTGTAATGATGAATTTTCGAAAAAACTAGTCCATTTTCTATAGTAGTAGAACGATTGTTCTTAATTTTGAATTATAAATGATCATAATATTTTCTTCCAACTAATGATTTAATTAACAAATAATTTGAATTTCATGATGAAAATAATTTGCAACAAAAATCATGATTAAATGGATTATTCTAATTTTGTTGTTGTCGAACCAACGCATATATAGTAGTAGATATAGAATATTTTGGAAACAGTTTAATTATATAATTTTATAATTATTAAGTTTTTTAATTAATTTAATATTTTTAATATGCTACTATGTAAATGAATCGATGTTTTATAATTGAATTATCTTATGTTTTGAGCGTTAAGTTATTATAAAAAAGGTAGAAACATAATAAGAAAACAGAAGTGCCATCACATTCAAGTGTCTAGTCTACTTTTTATGGAAAGTTAATGCAGTTTTCTTCCCTGTACTGTATTATTTCGATTTAAAACGGAATTTCATGCTTAATTCACTATGTTACGATTCATGGAAACTTTCTGTATAATAGTATAACATAAATACCAAATATTACATAAATATAAACTCTGAATATTTCTATAAATATATCTTGAAAATTCCGAATTACAGGAAAGAGTTATGGTAGTGTATTTGAGTTGTTTTTTTTTAAACCATTCTCTTTCTCTTCGTAAAAAATATTATAATTCAACAAATTTAAAAAACTAGTGAAGATTTGATTTCATGTATGAATCATATTTTTTAAAAACTGATTAGGATATCAGTCGAATCGATGATAATAGGGGAAAAAAATATTCTATGCCCATTCAAATGTAATAAACTTAATTCGTTTTTTAATATAATAATAAATTTATTAATAATTAATTTTTATATTTTAATAATTCGAAACAAAATCAATACGTTTGCCATATACACTTGCAAAAATAGCAAGCATATTTTTATACAAAATACATTTCGTGCATCGTTTAAAAATAATCTTTAAAATATTTATTTGAATGCTGTATATATGATTTTCAGAGTTTATGAAAAGGAAAAAAAATTATATTTTATGTTTATTTGAAAACTTTAATAACAGTTTTTCATGCTTAAATCTTAATATATTTGAACACTTCTATATATGTTCGATATAAACAAAAAAATTTAACTTTAATCTTAAACATTAAAAACATTAATATATTTTAAACAAGTTAAATGTATTTAAACACATTGTTTTTCTTTTTATAGTGAGAGAGGATTATATTCGAAGAAGATATAACAGGATGCATCCAAAACTTCCTGCGGTACTATAACTTCTCTTAAAGATTAAAACATTATTTTATATATAACCTACAAAAATTCTAAATCTCTCCTGTATATTTTTTGCTTTTCCTGTACAGCATATTCTTTGTTTTTAAATTATAAAATGTATTGATTTTAGAACAATCAAATGCAAATTTTTATAATCTCATTTTTAATTTTTAGAATTTGCAGCCAGTTCTGACTGAAAAAGGTGCTTCGTTTAAAAAATGTTTGTTATTGATGGAGCAACATTATTATCAGTGGCTTCATCTTTCTAACAATTACAACAGTCTTTCTAACACGGATCGGGTGAGTTTATAATCTAAATAATTTAATTAATTAATTAAATAAATAATTTAATAAGTATAATATTTGATTTATTCGTGTATGAAAATATTTATTATCTAATTTTATAGAAAATTTTAAGAGATAGAAGCTATATAAGAGGAACAGCATTGCAATTAGTTGAGAGATCTCTCATTGCTCATGATGTATTATGGTTACAGAACTGTTTTTTCGATCCATACACCTGCGAGATTCCAGCAATAAGAAATGCAGCATCGGAAATTTTGACTTTTACAATAGATTGCAGAACCATATCCATCAACGTAGAACAGTTCGTAAAATTAAAAATAAAATTGGCATTGAAAAATGGTATAGTATTAAAATTCGTTAAGTTTTAATCACTCCCTTTTTTCCATAATTACAATTCTTTAATGTTTTAATTTTGTGCAAACTAACTTTGCTTGTTTTCGAAAATGACTAATAAAATAACAATCGCAGAGAAATTTACTGATTTAATTTTTTCTATTAAAAACACATTCTTTTTATAATTTTAAAACTTTTTCAAGCAACACACTAAAAAAATCTGAACTCTAAACCGGTAACGAAGTGTGTGAAAGAGTTTAGCACTTTAGTAGCTTTTTGACTATCACTAGATATTTCTATATTAAGTATTTATATCCTTATTAGAATATTAATCTTCATTGTATCATATAGCAATAACAGTTAGTTAGGCTATATGCACATATAATATATGTGCATATAACTAACTGAGATATACTAACTGATATATATGATGAGATAAATCTATATAATATAGATTTCTCTCATAATATATATTATATGTGCATATAAATATATAAATTACACCTATATCAACATTAATATATATATATTGTTGGTTCAGTTCGTAGGTATGATATGATCGTACGTGTTGTTAACATCGAAAGACCTCTGTACTGATTGTTAAATGAGTATAATAACAAACATAACGATTTATTCTTCTATAAATAGCCAGTTACTATATCTTACATGTATTGGGTACACTCCTACATGTACAGTATATTCACATATACATTTCACTCTGATGAGTAATGCTCAATTCCTAAGATTCCACTATTAAAAGATTCAAGAGGGTTCTGACTTCGCTCATTGAATTTCATCTTATCCGCCGCACCATGTTTATCCTCCCCATCGAGAGTGTAAGTTGCCGTAGTACTGGAACTGTTTCATATAAAACTATATGGAAAGTGTTGTAAAGTTACTAAAATACATTCCAATATAGTTTTAATTTTCGATTTATATATATCATTACAGATTGTTAAATATTTTGAGTTATTAGCCAACTATATATATTTATGTTACGGTAAAAGTGATTAATCCGATGATTACGCATAATTGCCGATTATTATGTATAATCGATCACCAACAATTTTGCTAAAAGTGATAAATTTATTTCATATATTGCAAATTAATGACATTTACCGTGATTATGCATATTCGCCAGTTCGTAGTGGTAAATATGATAAATCGTATTCAATTAATCAAATTTACCGGCCATTATGCATAATCTTCGGGTGGTAAATTTGATTAATAATGCATTCTATTCGATTAATGAAGTAATTCGTTGCATTCATCGTCATTTATGTAATAAGTTCAGCTTTGAGCAGTCAAAGAAAATAAGATCTCACTCGATTCAAAAAATAATCGCAAATGAAGATGCGAAAATTAGAGTTGACTCCCGGAGAAAGACGTCTATGAAACTTGAACATGATTGGCTGAGTATTTTTGAATATGACAAAAAAAAGAAAGATTATATGATTTATTGAGCTCAAAATCACAAATCAAGATTTGTTAATAATATTTGAAAATGAAAAAATGAGGAAATGTGAATTAACGGCAAATGAATTAAGCATGATGTATAAGTGCCAAGTAAAGATAATTCCCCTATGTGATGACTTGAGATAGTATTGCAATAATTTACCACAAAATTCATATCTGAGCTATCGATTTGCTCTTAAACGTAGTAGCTACAAACACGTAAACTCGTATCCTCAAGAAGACTCAGAAAAGCATCTGCTTTGAAAAGAGATGCGGATTTTGGTCAGAAGAGAATGGAAGACGACGTTGAAAACATACTGAAATGGCTATATATAATTGAAGTTAAAGGTGCATGAGTGATAAGAGAGTACTGCAAAAGTGAAACAACAGTAATCTTATAATTAAATTATTAATCAAAACAACAAAAATAGGAAATAACATGATATTTTTCAAATTTATGAACTATATTTCGGAAATTATACAAAAATAGCTTTATATATAGTGTATTCATCGATATTTATAATTCCGCCGATATAATTTCCAAATGAATTTGGCAAGTTTTATCTCAAACTTGCTAAATTCAATTGGGAATTATTCATAATCACCGGTAAAAGTGAGAAATCCTGGCATATTTATCAAATTTACCAATATCGTTTGGGAATTATGTAAAATCGCCAATTAAAGTGAGAAATTTAGTAAATTTATCAAACTTATCAAAATGATTGGTGATTATGCATAATCACTAATTAATCATTTTTACCGTAACATATATATGTTGTAACAAACTATTCTCATCTTTAATCCTAACAAAATTTCGGGTCTGTTCAGGTATTGCGTGATGAATATTTACGTGTCTTATTCAAATATGAGCATTTCAATCATTTTAAATGCCATTACACGAAATTTCCACCCTATTCAATATAAATAACTGTGCAAATATTATAATATTAAAATATCTAAGAAAATGGACAATTAACTAATCACTCACTTTATATATCAAAAAATTTATATATATATTTATATATATTAATTTTACTTATTACTTATTTATATATTTTTATATTACTTATGTTCATTTAGATGTCTCCATTCATGATGAAGATACAATTCCCAATGCCGTTTTTGAAACAATGTCTGCTATAGAAGGAAAAATGATCGATGGCTTAATGGGGCATCATTTCTTTTTACGAAAAGCAGAGGACCCTTCATATATTTCGACTAGCAAGTATGTATTTTGATGATATGTATGCAGTTTATCAACTTTCAATCTTAAATAAATTTATTTAATCAGAATTTATTTATGTGCATACGTTGGTATATTTATTTTCTATTTACTAATAGTTTTATATATATAACTGGATATTTAGATTATTCCAATATGATGTCATGAAACCTGAAATTCATTTTCCTCCTCATACTATACACATTATACCAGGTAAGTAATAAATTTAAAATATAAAAAAAAAATTCTCTTTCATTTTTATGTCTATTATTTTTTAGAAGAAGAAGCAACTCCGAAGAGGCTTTATTTTGTATAATTTCAATATTGTTATTTATTTTGAATTACTGATATTTATATTTTTAAAATAAACTTTCTAACACATTTCTTTTATACTATGTAAACTTCACCACAAAGTTTCAGTATTTTTAAATTTTCTATAAATCTTAAGAAAATTTATTACTGTATAATGAAAATTTGATTGAAGGAGGAAGTTGGAAAGAAATCATTCAGAAGAAAAATATTGTTAATTTTTTAAATCGTATTTAATACTTCAAATTCTTTTATGTTCTATTTGATATCTCTCTTCTAAGTATCACATCAATAATATTTTGATCTGGAACAAGAAATGCATCAGCTTTTAATTTAAGCATTTAATGAATTTCTGTAATGGCGTTTCAATGAAATATAAAGCAAAGTGAAATATTATTGTGTTCGTTATAAGTATTTTTAAATATAAATAATATCGTGGGTAGTATGCATGATAATCCTATTTGTTAATGGATGTAGTAGTAGTAGTAGTAATAATAATAATAATAATGATTAATCGAATGTTGAAATTTCTCCAGTTCGACATATTTTCCCAAAATATCATAAATTATCAGAGATCAATTAATAAATAGTCGGACTACTAGTGACGCATTTAAAACATGTCTATGGCCAAAAGGTTATTTTTGAATAATATAAATTAAATTTTAATAAATTAAAAAATTTCCAGCTCGAATAACACAGAATTTTCAAAATTATTGATTTTTAATTAATCATTCAGTAAAGAGAGTCAGCAATGAATCTGTGCTAATTTGTTTTCTTTGGCTCTTATTACAGGTTTGGTTTCGGCCGAAATTCTTCACATTATAACTTTCGTTATAAATTAATTATTATAAATCTAATATTTATATTCGAGAAACGTATTCAATAAGATACTACATTTCCAAATTTAGGATTTCAAATCCAGTTAAAATAACTCGAACAATCTGAAAATAGCAAAGATCATTTTTCTTCTCTTTCCAATATCTCTACAACTTACATCATCTAAATAAATTCGATGAAATTTTGATTATACATATTTCATAGTTACTTGGTCTTCTAAATATTTCAGCACAGTCTGGTTAAAATAAAAATATTGGAGATTGTATTTTCTTCTAAATCACTACTTTTGACTAAATTTGGAATGATAAAATTTTACAAGGCTAATATGGTTGTGTACAGAAGAGGATGATTCTTCTCTGGAGACATTTTTATTAAATCTGAAAAATTGTAAAGATCAGTTGAAGTAGTTCTTTATTATTTAAAGTGGTTTAACGTATCTAACCGAAAATGAAGAGAATAACTAGTTTTTTCATCGTGAATCCTTTTATAAGTCATATCATCCATCCGATTTCGATTAAATTTGGTATGTAGATGTTTATTTAAATAATCCGCAAAAATTTTCGAATTAATCGGATTAAATAATTGGATTGAGTCAAAATTTTAACATTGGCTATAAATAGATATAGAGTATACTAACATATTATCATTAAAATGCCTAGTTACCGGAGAAACTATTTTCATATAAAAAAATTATAGCAATTAAAAACTTCTAATATGCAAAAAATAGGTTACATTAATTAATAAAACATTTATTACAATTTAGAATCAGTCACTTGGTTGACAATTTTCATAAATCATCGACCAAGTAGCAATTTCTAATTTGTAACATATCTTAATTTTTTAATAATGTAACTTGGCTTATATATTATGTATTAGACGCTTTTGATTGGACAGTAATTCATATAAAATTCAGATCGGAAAAAATTGCATATTTAGTTCTTTCTCTTGTATTCAGTGATAATTTATCTTTTAGTACTGTGCATGTTTATATGTATATATGCAATGTATATTTTTTCTTCGTGTATATCTTCTGTAATAGTTCTATAATATTCTGTGATAACCGTATGTTGTATTCTGTAATAATTCTGTGATAACCGTTTTCCTTATATGAACAAAAGGTTACGTACGATTCAAGATATTAATTACGGGTTAGTTATCAGAAAAATTCTTTTAACATTGACTATATATATATTAAAAATAGTAAAAAATTAATTGACGCAGTTTAAAATCCATTTCGAAAAAATATTCTCATCCACAGTGAATACTGAAATCGGATTTCATCAAGATAGTAATTTTGACATAACTCATAATAATTATTTTTTATATAAGTTATATCGCAAATTTAAACTGATAGTTGATTGTCAATAATAATAATTGTCTTTTATTTCACGTAAAAAAATGGGCAGGCGAGACATATTGGAGTTTATCTAATTTTTATGCCTTTATTCGATTTAAACTGATTTATGAATTCAATCCAAATCAAATAAGCTATAAACTGCAAACTTTTAAGCATTTCTGTTACCATTATGACATCTCTAACTGGAACAAAAAAATTATATCTTGAGTAATATGTCCTGAAAACTGTATCTGTACTCCTCTATTATTTTCAATATAATCAAATGTCTGCTCAGCTTCTAGTGGAAATTATAAAATCATCATAAGATCTCTTTTTAATAAAAATAATGAATAATTCTATATTATCTCCGATATAAAACTAATTTCTGGCCCGCACTACATATTTGATATCTTTAATAGTTAGATAAAGAGTGATTAAAATTAATCAGAAATTCTCGAATTTCTGATTAATTTTATTCTAAATTAGTTAAAAAGAACAACTTAAAAATTAAGTTATAAGTAATATATTAATTTATATTAAGCTTATACAGTGATAAATATAAGTAATAAAATTATTATTGATCATTCTGCTTCAAAAATCTTTGTTCCTCAATCTTAGAGCCTATTGCTATGAGATGGATGCCCAAATAAGTGTTAGATCACTTAAATTATATATATATATATATATATATATATATATATATAAATTATATACTTTTATATTATATTCACTGTGCTATGTTTTATGTTAGATGTCACTGTGCTCAGTAAAGATGCAATTCTTAATATCGTTTTATTTCCACAATTATCGTTTTATACGGAATAAAATGCCAGAGTTAGCAGATTAAACTTCTGATTCTATTAATTCACAATATAGTTAAGTGATAGATATGAATGAAATTATATGTTATATAATAATCCAAGTAGACAATATCTCAACAATATCTCAATATTGTTGCATCTATTATGAGATTGGCTTGATCTCGAACGAACCATTCTCATATGACCAAGTTTAAAGTTCAAAACTGTACAAATGCTCATAGATATAAGAGAGAGTAAGATAAGCAAACCCTTAGATGAGTTAGTAACCAAGACATTTTTAAAAAACGGCTAATTAGGACATTTAAATGTCTGAGAAAATTTTCATAAATTTGATGATATATTGAGCCTATAATTATTTTATGAAGGATTCGAATTAAAATTATTTTTTAAGTGTATTTAGAATAAACTTTTAATTTAAGGATTTAGCCACGAAATTAACGTGCAACTCATTGTATATAAATTAAGCTATAAATTTATTCAGTGGTATTCTATAAAAAATCAATTTCGTCGTATTCTATAAAAAAATCAATTAATCCTGATTCCTAAAAATCTGGAGTGAAATCTTTGAGAATTCAACTCCACATTTACGTAACACATTTATGTAATTGTCAAAAATATTCATGGAAACTTCAAAATTAAATGTTATATAATTTTTAACAAGCAATTTCAATTGAATCACACTTGTACGTGAAAATATTTTCGCTAATTTCCTTAATATCTTCTTGCGATAAGCTATTGTTTGCTCAGCAATTGTGTCACATAATTAGTAAAATGTGGAATACAATATATGTATTCCAAATTTCACTAATAGCTTTTCTATTTACTAAAAGTTTTAAAATTATATAATTTAGGTAATCGCTAATCATTGATTTGAAATAGTATGCTAAGAAAAGCTACTTATTCACTATGAGCGCACCAAGATTATTTGTTACCCGGGTGCAAACTTTTATCGGCCGCCCTCCTAAAAAAATAACTAAAAGAAATTGCATATAGCATTACTACAATAAATAAAATAGCAATTTATGCAAACTAAAAGTTATGTCTTATTTATTAAAAACATAAAAATAATTATACAAAACTACGTATTCTAATATTTTTTTTAAAGAAAAAAAAATTACATTATTAAGAAATAATTGTTAACTCGCCGACAACACTTTCCTCTGTTAACAATTGTAAATTCTGTCATTATTTGAAATCTAAACGATTATATTTTATTTCAAAATTCATTTTTAAAAATATTTATTTTTTGCCACATTTGGCAAAATTTGTAAAAGGAAATAGTGTCATCGAAATTTCAACAAAAAATGGAACAAATGGATGTCTGCGGATGAGGAATCTCTTTTCTAAATTTTTGTCCCTCGTCCCACAGTCAACGATGAATCACGATTATCCGCCAAAGAAAGGTATAAGTCTTCAGCTCCTTGTAGATGATGTTCCCGGTTGTGTTCTTGGTCAACAAGTTCGACGCTGTTGTTCAGCGTCAGGTCCCCGTCGCATCTTCATGCTCGGGGATCCTACTTCGAAGTAACAGTTAAAGTTAAGTCATGTAAAGAAGATAGAAAAAAAAAAAAGAAAATAGAATAGTAAGTAAAGATGAAAGAAACAAGTTAAATATTATATCAACGGAAGAATAATTGAAGTTAAAAATCAGCAGAATTCTCAACAAAATTTCTTACTAATAAATTCCATAATTCCTTCTATATAAGAGCTGTTACAAATTATAGCTATATTATATCATTATATTATTTCCTTTAGTAATAATATCTTTAGTAATATTAGTAATAACTTAAAATAATGTCATGATAAAATTTAGTTTTCTTTAGGTTGTATCATATATTGGGTGTTTTTTTATTTTGGGGGGCTCTAATGTACTTTGTGTACGCTCTGAGTGTAAATAAATAAATAAAAAGGATGGAAAAAGGAACTATTATTCAAACCCACTGAAGTTGGAGGAAATCAGTTTCGGATAAAAAGAATTGAACTATGAACGAATATCCGTTATTACTTGCTATCACAGTGAAGAATTTCTAATACGACGTGTGAATACAGAATTTTGTGATTATTTTCAGGTAGATATGTTTCGAGTATTCCGATCACCTTTTGGTCTTTCTTGAACTGTCACTTTCGTTCATATCTCAATGATAGATCTCTATTCTTTGTAATATTACTACTGTTACTTTGTCATATTGGAAGTATTGGTTAGGTCTTTATTATTGTTTTAGTATTGTTTATAAGTAAATTTTAGTATTGTTTATAAGTAAAAAGTAAAAGCAAATTTGCTTTTACTTTTTAACAAGTCGTAAGTCAATCTTTCATACCCTGATCCCTGTGCCGCTTACCTATGCGACCTTATTCTAAATTAAGGCCAAATTAGTAAGGTAAACTCGGTTCATCCCGTTGCCAGATCCTTACACTATAAACAAAGATTAATTGCACATGCCTTTATTAAAATTTGCTTCATGTGATTTTTTTTGTAGCAAAATCACAAGTTAGTATATTCTCCATATCTAAATTATAAGCATAGAACATCAAATTGCTATTAAGACTTAAATTTTCAGTCTATCCTGTGTCATTGTACTTCGGAGATGATTTTTTAAAATAATTTTCAGCTTTGAAAAGGATCTTTTACCTGTTGTAACAATCACAGATATTGTTAAAAATTCTTATTGCTATTGACAAATTGGGGAAAATACTAAGATCATCATTCGAAAATATATACTCAAGTATCGAAAATGCATTCATATTCGGATTAAGATAGATTAAAATATTTTCTATATATTAGCTACATAAAATATATATTTGACATTTTTTACTTGCTACCCTATCAATATTGCCGTTCTAGTGCGGTGCACCCTTTGCATCCCCGGATTGGCGTGGCCCTGTTGTTCACTACAAATTTTTTTCAAATCTATGATTATTATTCATATCAGCGATTTTAGATTAAATTTTTGTATTAAAGATTTGTGTATATATATGACTCATTCGCATTAACATTTCAAAGAAACAAATATTCCTGTAACATTTTCCTGGGAATACAATATGATTTAACTCCTATTTAATCCATTATTTTCATATATGTTCTTCAACTATTGAAAACAGTGAAATTTTATTGCATTTCTGGAAAGATATAGAAGACGGCATTATAGATTTAAACTTTATTTCAATAAACAGAACAATGAAAATTTTAAAATTTCTATCAATATAAAATAAGTAAAATCCTTGAATACTTATTAAATACTATTACAATATTTCTGTTTAGGATTATAAAAATGTTGCGTCTTAGAATCAATCTTAAAATGACGAATAAAAGTAAATATTAAGAATTTTGTAGTTGTATTTTTGTTAACATGTAGATAATTCATAGAATTGATATGCGTTATATCAGTCTCTGCTTATAATTATTACATAGGAAACATTTTTGAAGTATTTTTATTTTTTCATCGTTAAAATGATATGTACATTTATTATATTTAAAATAGTTTATAAACAGACTAAAAATATTTGCTAAACTTGTAATACATCTAAACAATTAAAATTCATTTTTATAAGAAGAAACTCTCGATATAGTTACCTATAAACAAAAAACAAAATTATTTGACTTTTTTTTACATATTTAAAAAATTTATTCTATATATCTTATAAATTAGCATTAAATTAAAAAAATTTTAAAATTTAAGTAGAGTACTCACCTATAACACTAATAATTAATCTGTTATAAGGATATTTATCATCTGGAATATCTGATGAATAGTCAAACAGGCTAAAAATTTCATTATTATTTCCATGAAATAATCAGTTTTTTAAAAATAAGTGAAAAATTACTTACTTATAAGATTCAATCGTCTCGAAATTCTCTTTTTTGTCGAAACATAACCGTTTTCCATTTTCCGAAAAATAAACATTTTTATTCATAAATTCAATTATTTCATTGACGATTGTGTCCAATGATTCAATTTGATGATTCGTCACGGTTAATGCTTTATCTGTCAATATGAAATCTAAGTAAAGAAAATTAGTTAATAAAATTTTAGCTTATAGAATATATATTCTCATATTATTTGTTGTACCGTGTTTTAGTGCCAACTGAAGTTTCATAACGTAGAAATCGTCCATATTGTCTATTACTTTGGTGAAATATTCTCTGAATTTAAGTAGAGAACGTAATATATTTCGGATCTTTTTATTGAAGAATGACATTTCGTTGACGAAGCTATTGTGCAGTCTAATAGTTTTGAAAACTGGCAGTGATCTCTCTATCAATTGTAGGATTGCTCCTCTTGCGTGCGATCTCTTCCTTATTCTTTGCTAGAAAAGAAATATATTGATAATATTTATTTCCATATTCTCATATACAAGAATTACATTTATCATCGTATATAATATATTCTCGAATTTTTTGATTTATCCTTTTGGCATTTTATATTAAAAAAAATAATATATATTTTTTACCTTATCTTTCTCGCTTAGTTTGCGAAAACTTGGGAAGGTATTCAACCATTTGTAATAAAACTGTTCCATGTATAAAAGGCACTCCAAAAAATTGCCGATTCTTTCTTTTAAAAACTTATTTAGAGAGAAAAAAGGCACATTAACGCTTATAACTCATGCTGCTTATTAATAAAAAATTTTAATCATAATCATAAATATATATATTTAATAATTTTTCTACAAAATGAAATTTCTTTAGATAAATGCGATTCCAAAAGTATTTATTTTATAAAAATATGATTTATTAATAACTACATTAAAAATATAAATAAATATAGAATTAAATATGCACAAATTTAGCAATTTAAAGGAAGGAATTAGTAGAACAAAGCCCTTTTAACGGATCCTAATTTCAGCATTTCCATTCAGAAATAAAATAAAAGGACTTATTTCAGTCAGTATGATAATGAATTGATTTCAATCATAATATATTTAGCATATTCTACTCTCTAATACAGTTTTCTATTTATGATCATTGTTTTTCGTTTTTTCTTGTGAACACCTCTCTAGACTCTCTTATAGAGCATTGGAAGAGTACCGTATTTCCAACCATAAAGGATCTATTCAATTCCAAAGTTCCATGCAATAGTTTTTCAGATGGAGTCTGGGACCGGCTTGCTGAGTTGCATTCCTTACTTGATGGCGGATATCAAATGGTATGGTAGCCCACAGTGGGCACTGAATTTTCTGCTGCTTAGTATCCACGGAATGGAAAGCAGCATAAAGATTCAGAAAAAAGTCTCTTACTTAGGTTCTACATACGAGTCCTTAGAAATTTGTTACAGCCAAGATAGCTATAGGGTCAACGTTCATAACCATTGCTCTAGCGTAACCCAAAATCTAATTTCATTCAAATTCAGTAGTATTTATATATATTTTTTTTGACAGACAGTTGTTAAGTCAAATATAATTCAATATTAGACATTTTCAACAGGCTTGGTTCTCTAGTGTGATTTAACAATATATATGAATTTTATTCAAGTACAGTGTTAAATCGCAGATAATGCAAATCTGTGTTATCTCGCTGACGGACATTCGAAACTGATTAATACACCATTTTATTCCATTCCAGACTAGAAACAATTAAAAAATGGCTTTAAGCATTCAACCATTAAAAATATCTGGAAAGTTTTTTATATATAACAGATATTTGTATTTAATTATTATTTAATATAGAATTTTAGATTGCTACAATGGCAAATAAAATTTAAATGTCAAACTACCAATGTATTATATATGCTTCAGCATATGCAATACATTGCTACAATGGCAAATAAACCTTACTTAAGAAGAAATTACATTCAAATATTCTTCAAGTGGAAATTTATTAATAACGATTATATTTCAAATTAAATTCTAAATTAATTTAATTATATTAACTTTATAACAAATTTTTATATATGAATAATGTTGTGATGGTTGCTATTATAAATTTTTATTATGATTAAGATATTTACCTTGTTAATTACTCTACACTGCGATATTTCAAATGATCTATCTAATAAAAATAAAATTAAATATATTACTTCATACATATACAACCTGACTTGCATCACTCTAAACTCATTAGTTTAATAATTCTGTTACTCACGTAAAATTATTTCGTAGTTCAATTTAATGTTGTAGCATTTATTTAAACGACAAAAATCACACATTTTTTTACGAAAATTGAGATTGCACTTTCCTCTGTTTACACAATATGGAATAGAAACTTTCTGCAGGCTATTTTCAAAAAAACGAGTGCAATAACGACACGTATAAGCACCATAAATATTCTGCGCTTCTTTTCTCATGCAGACTTCACATCTCTCTTTTGTTGTAGCCAAATATAAAATAATAGCTAAAAGAAAAATATAAGTGAGAAAATTATTTTCATGCTTAAATATTGTAATAATAGGCCTACATTGCCAGCTGAAAACAAAATCAATGAAAAAGTGAATGACATTTTCATTATGTCTTTATAACACATAGGACAAAATACATTATAGGAGAATTATAATAGTGAATAATGAATATATAATGAATCTTCAAGCTTTATATTCAATTAAAGTTCGTTATTAATAAACAAGTATTCAAATTAAAAAAAAAAAACAATCGTTTATTCAGAACTCAAGCATATTCATGAATACCAAAAATTCTTATAAATCATAATACTATAGAGCAGGGATATCCAACCTTTTGGATTTTCTGGGCCACATTATATGAGATCGGAGAAAACATGATTTTTTGATGAAATCTTAGCTGCCCAAGAAATATTTATTTTTTGATAGCGGCAAACCTTATGAATAAAATAAGCTGTGAATAAAGAAATTAAATATTGCTAAATTATTTTATTATTATTAAAATATTTTTCTCCAATATTTTAAAAAATATCATATTTCATATTTAAAAAATTTATTGACTAAAAACGAAGTATTATGCAGATTTTTATTAAGTTACATAGTATAATTAGTCGAAAAGAAATATATATTTTAATAAAATATTGCCATTTTTTATAAAGTATATTTATTTCGTGTTTTACTTAAAATTTAAAAAATGAATCTCTCACATCCCAAAACCGAAAATAAAATTGATAAAATATAAGAATAAAAAGCAGAATCGATAAGATTCGATGAGAAATAATCCGAATTGAACTCTACAATCCATTTAAATTTTCTATCTTTAAAACATAAAACATAAATTTAATAACAAATTTCGGCAATCGAAAAATTTACGACCCATCATCGGAGGCACACATTCTCATCCAATAAACGCAAAAACATCGATCCGCAATTGCTGTACTGACAAGTGAGTAATTTTGGATTGAATATTTTTTAATTGCTCTTAAACTTTTTATTATTCCACTTCCATGGCATGTATATACGTCAAAGGGTTAAAATGGAGAGCGCACTTTCTGTTGTTGAAAACGTAAATAAAAGGAACCGACGAGCCGTGGATTTCCCCCTTTAGTGGCAAAATATATATGAAATATGCCCGAAACAGCATTAAAAATATGTATTGTGTAAGGCACAAAAGTGCCGGGCCAAAATAAAGCATATTTTCTCTATCTCTGTATTAAAAACATTAGCAAAATTATTTATGTTACTTTAAAATTGCTTATTGGGCCGCATTCAAAGAAAATCCTGGGTCGCGAATTGGACACCCCTACTGTAGAACATATCTAATTTTGCTAAGATTTGAGTCATCAATAATACTAATATTAATATAGTCGATGACAACAACGTGAGTCGGTATTGAGTGTAGGGGAGAGTTGATGTTCGTTTGTATCACTACGCAAGACTATATAGTTCACTAAACTAATCACGAAATTACTGTAAATTGTCATTTAATATGCAACAATTAGAGAGTTTTCAGGAAAAACAAGCTATGAGTGCTGAATAAAATAAAGAT
>WUQG02409919.1:0-42150 GCA_011317285.2 Androctonus mauritanicus
ATCTATTATTTAATAATCAAACTATAATTTTTGACTAATTTCTGAAATTAAAAATTTGCCTTGGCCTGGAATCGAACGGACTTCGGGATAACACCTCGACGTCTTACCAGCTAGACTACCAAGACATCGGCAAATTTCCAGTTTCAGAATATATTTAATTTTGAATTATCGGACCTGGCCGATTGCAGTGCTCCCTGTGTAGTTGTTCAATAGTGATTAGTTATCTGGCTTGAGCCAAGCCTGTCTGCCCGGATAGTGCCAAGGGGGCCCATGGCTAGATATAGCCTGTCCAGGAGCGCTGCTATTGGCTAAGTCCGATAATATCTAAATTAAATGCATCAAGAAATTGGAAATTTGCCGGTGTCCTGGTGGTCTAACTGGTAAGACATCAGGGCATTAACCCGAGGTTCTTGGTTCAAGCCCAGGCCAGGGCAAATTTTTAATTTCTGGAAAATAGTCAAAATTATAATTTAATTATTAAATAACAGATGGTGCACCTTGTCCCAAATTTAAAATAATAATTATTAAGTCCAACAGATGGTGGCACCGTAGTTCAAATTTAAAACTATTGATCATTAATTCACAGCTATTTCAAAAATTTGTCCGCTAGGGGAGTTTGTGCTATTTGGATTATTGGATTATTTGAAGAAGTATTCTCTTAATGCTTTCCAAACGGATGATATGCTGATGTGCTATTTATGCGCGATTGAGACACAAGAAATTCTGGGTTTTTCAATAACGGATATGCAAATCGCTAGTTTTACTTCCTCTGGTAAAGCTTGACTCGGGTGATGAACAGATACCAAACCTGGATTAGCATTCCCATCTTTTTGGAATTTCTCAACAACAGATTTAATTGTAGACATGAATAGAATAGGTCTTCCAGGGTACAGCACTGCAAAATGATCTCTCGTGCACCTATAGGAAAAGCCTGAATTACGTACCCGAACCTTCCATACTCCTTCAGTAATGTTGTAAATAACATTCGGCATTTTTAAAAATGTTCGAATTGCCGCACGTCTGTGTTTTTACGCTATCTCTATAGCAACAACAGAATTTCTGTTTGCAGCACATCTTTTCATGTAAATTTTCAGCAATTTATTTTCACATGTGTAATTACACTAGCATTAAAATCCAATAATCTTGTGTGTTAAATCGTTTTCTGTTTCTTGGATGCAATAATCAATAAATATCATTAGAATTAAAAATATAAATTTTCATAGCGAGCGATTCCTGACATGATATATGCATCAGAATTGGCTGGATGCCAAAAATCAATATGTTTGGTTTCAAGAAAAACTCATGATATATATATAACAATACTTATTTTATTATTATTTATACAATCATGCTAATTTTTTCAATAAATTATTTTTCATTAATTAAGGATGATATCTGATCACTTATCAGGTGGACTAATTAAGATATTAATCAGTAAAGATATGGGATACCATTGTTGTTTTCATATGTTTTGAAGATTTTATAGTTTCATTCTTTTTTATTATATATCTATATTTAAAAATAAAGTTTTAAATTTGTTTAAAAAATACATATATTATTTAATTCAATGTTATGGAAGCTATTTCTTCATTTTTATATGAATAGTAGTCTTCATTTTACACTATTTTTATTTACACAGCATTTTGCAGTACCAATTTACCATGTAAATTGAAGATTGTTGATTGTAGGAAAGAGGGACTTTAATCCATTTGTACCTTTGATGTAATAGATGTTGAGGAAGTGGAACAAAAAACAATAAAAAAAATGGGTTAAAAAAATTTAATCTTGATTTTATTAATTCAGTTTTTGCAAATCAGTTCTTTTGTGTGTTTTTGTTAAAAATACATTAATTATATGTAATTTAAAAAAATATTTTGACAACTGAAAAATTTTAGGAACAATTATCAAATAAACATTGCTTATATTTGAATAGCTTTCTGGAATTTGGATTTTTTTGTCCCATCCTGTTGACTTGATAGGGTAATCTATCAAAATTATTCCAGTTATTGGATTTTATAAATGATGTTTTTGAAATTTTAAAAAAAAATCAAATTTATCATAAAATGAGTTATAAAATGCTGAAAATTAAAAAATACTGTAGATAACAGGAAAATATTCATTAATTCTGTTAAAATAATTAAAATATATCTTAATTATTCATTTTTTGTTTCAATTTCATTGAAATTTAGGAGAAAATCCTGACAAAATATAAATATTCTAAGGGTATTTAAAGGGGCAAGTGACTGTTGAAAGCAATAAAGTCAATTTTATTACTTTCAACAGTCACTTGCTTCCTGAAAATTGAAGCCAAGCCTACTTTCTGCATTTATGAGTTATTAGGTGTAGTGCTACAATAAATCATCTGCAGTCCAACTAGAAGAACAGAAAATGTAATATAGGTGTTTGAGATGACATCATTTTCATATATGTTAGAAGTTTTTTCATATAAATAAAAGATTTATAAATAACAATACTTTTTACAAATAAAAAATTTATAAAAAGTATAATTGTTTTATTTAATTTACAGATAAATTAATAGTAATTTTAGATAGATATACAACAAAATTTTGAGAATAAAGATTGAAAATGTTCAAAATATATGAAAACAAATTTATTCTTTATCTTCTTCTCTTGTTAATATTGAAATAGTCATCTTTCTTGGTTTAAAGTTGCATTTCTGCCATTAATTTCCTCTATTTCCGATTTTTTTTAATTCATTTTCTAAAAAAATTTTCCAAATTAGCTCATTAAAATCCATTATCAATGTTTGCTTTTTACTTTTACTTAATTCCTTATAAAATTTTTTCATATTGAGCTAAGGAGCTTTATATAAAAAAAAAAATATTGAAAATGAATGCAAAGAGCAGGATAAATCAATAAATAAAGATCCATGCTTCTAACTTAACTGCTTATTTGCTTCAGTACAGGAAATAACATCACAAAAAAAATAGTACCCTCACCAGTTGTGCAAACAAAAAAAACGTTTATTCATAGCTAACATTTTTGGTATGTAAATACCATCATTAGGCTACAAGACAAAAAGAATTCTCTGTGTTTGATGTTTTTTTTTTGTTTCGTAACCTGTTGATGGTATTTATATATTGAAAACATTAGCTATGAATAAATGATTTTTTTGTTTATGCAACTGTTGAGGGTACTATTTTTTTTATGTTATTTTCTGATAAATAAAGACTTTAGATTTTACTTTTTTATAAAAAGCTCTATAAATTTACTTTTTTAACTTAGATTAATTTTTTACTTAGGTTTTTTTACTTTTTTAACTTAGATAAATTTATTGGAGTGATTTCAACCCTCTGGATCCTCTTCAGCAAATCATCATGATTTGCTAAAGAAGACTCAGAGGGTTGAAATCACTTCAATAAATTTATTAAGTTAAAAAAAGAAAAATCTAAAATCTTTGTTTATCAATTTATCCTACTCTTTTCACTCATTTTGTAATTCCCTTTCAAACCTTAAGCTGAGACCGGTGTTTGGATCAATGCTGAGGTAATAATGTATTGAAAGATTAACATGAAAAAAATAACAAATTATCGGTCATCATTTATGAATTACTTAATATGTTAATTAACAGTTCAGATAATTGTTATATAAAAATTAAATATCATGTATATATTGTGTAGCATAGCATACATAAAGATTGATTGCCAATACTGATGGAACAGTTAAGAATTTTATTTGTTGGTGTCTGTAGTCTAAAATATTATTCTGTTCATTTTTTTTGTCAATGGTGGATTTAAACCATGTTAAACCAAAATTATGCAATTCAAATACTATGTAAATCAAGAGTTAGGTGTATTATAAAATTATTAGTTTTCTAATCAATTCTTGATCTTTTTTTAATAAAGAGATTTGAGCCATAGATTGGTTCTCATTCTATCAGTAACTCCAGTCCTCTCTCTGAACTCTACTAACTTTACCATAAGATTGTATTATACACTGAATTACATTAATTTATTGTATTTAATTTCTTTTCATTACTATTTGTTTGACAGTATAAAATGTATTTATAATAAATCATGTTTATTTTTTTGTTGTTTAAATATTATAATGAAACGTAATGTGTTGATAAAATACAATACTAGGAATGCATATATGTTGAGATTACATATAATGATTAGAAGTAGTGATTTTTCTCAATTGAACAAAATGCTAAATGCTCCCAAATAATGTGTACTTCTCTATTTTCATTTTTCATCATTGATTAATCAACTTAATGTTGGATACAAATTCTTAACAAAATACAAAATGCATTCAAAATATGAAATACACAATTAGTGTAATATAAATGCAAACCATTAATCAGAAGTAACTCAACAAGCACTAACTGCAGTGAATTAAACAGATCACGTTTAATAGGCTAACATTTTCAATGTTTACACATCCTCTTCAGGCCTTTGTAAGCTAACTGATAACGAACTTTGCGTTCGGGATTCTAGTCTTTTGGGTCTAGAATCCTGAACGCAAAGTTCGTTGTCGGTTAGCTTACAAAGGCCTGAAGAGGATGTGTAAACATCGAAAATGTTAGCCTATTAAACGTGATCTGTTTAATTCACTGCAGTTAGTGCTTATTGAGTTACTTCTGATTAATGGTTAATGATTTTGCAGTTTTTTTGAATAGTTAAGAGAATAAATGCAAAATTAGCCATTTAAATATGAAATAATATTTTTTAATATGATTTGAAAAATTTTAATAAATCCCATTTCCTTAATACATATTTTTATACTTCTAAAATTTCGCATAATCTGACTGCTTTCACTGTCTGTCCCAAGTAGATTGCAATGTTTCCTTTTTTCCAAAATTTTCATTTCCAATTTCATGTATGTCACTTACTGTGGTGATCAATAATCAGTCATGCTAATTCTTTCTGAAGTTTGAATGTGCATTAAAATTTGGTTTAATAAGCCTCATGTGTCTGTGAAGAATTCCTCATTATAATTTCTGTTATATCCAAGAACATATGTCCACATACATATGAATTATTTTGCATATGCTTTTTAAATATTAAAATACCATATTTATTTCATTTAAATCAACCTTCTAATTTTGAAAATGTGCAATATGAACAGAAAAGATTATACAAAATTTCAGTAAGTTATTTATAAAAATATCTTTTTAGATATTTCTAAACTATAATAAAAAGAATACAATAACCATAAGAAAAATCAACTATAAGAAAGAACAATAAAAAAAAGTAGAAATTAGTTAATATTTGAAATTCAAAAATAAAAATCAATTTATATGAAGACATTCAATATTAGAAATCTACTATATTGTTTACATTCTTAACATATTTTAAGTTAACATTATTATTTAATTTTATTATTTAACTACATTTATAATACATATTCTGCTAAGTTTTTTCTATAATATTATAAAATGCAATTTTAATTAATTAAACTGTAATTGATATTTACAAAAATTCTTTTATTTCTGTTTTAAATTAAACACATTGCCATACAAAAAATATCATTTTATTTTTCTGGAGACATTTATAACCTACAGTTTATATGTAATTTAAAATTTTATTGTTTATATAATATACTACAATGTTATTTTTTTTATTGATTTTTAATATAGTTTGTACTATCAACAGAAAATTACAGTAATAAATGCAGATTCAGAACACTGCCCCGAACTTAGAGCAAATCAATATTGATTAGTTGCATTTCTGTTACATCTCTTGTAGTGAAACTTTTTTGCCTATTTTATTCTTCTATCTTTTAATTCAATGTTGGAATAATGCATAAGTGGAGAATCAAAATGAGAAAAAATTTTTTCTAAAATTTATCCTGCAATTGTTAATTGCTGTATTTGATTTAATAAAAATCAAAACAGGGAAATTACAGTGAAACTTAACTTTGTAATTTTCTAAAGTTAATTTTAATGTTTCACTGTAATTTTCTTAAGTTAATTTTAATTTAATTTTTTCTTTTAATTTCCTTTTCTAAATCTTGAGAAGAAAATTATATGAAAGAGAATATTTTGCTATTAAATACTCTTGTGTAGATAATTTATAAAATTTGATATTCTAACCAGAATATGGTAAAGGTTGTGAACAGAGTTGGATTTTTGTGCCTTTGGTGTCCATAGGCACAAAAAAATTTTTTAAATATAAAATTGTTCAGTAATTTTAACTTGCTTTTGAGGCTCCCTTATTGTTAGGACACCTTTAAGCACATCCCAGTGTGCATAGCAATAATCTGGCCTTGGTTATGTATGTATAATTTGTTTAAATGCTACAATAAAAAGAAATACCATAAGAATAACTGATACTTGTATACAATATGGAAGACATATTATAAAATTTGAATGTCATATAATGAAATATGACATTCAAATTTTTGAAATATACAAATACCTGAAAATATGTTCCATATTTTCAGGTATTTGTATATTTCATCTAATCTCTCTCTCAACTAACCTGGCTTTCGAACAACAACAGTTTAAAATATTTTATTTTTCAATGATCATATATGCATTTTGAGTTGAAGATCTAAATTTTCTTCACTCCTCATCAGTACACTATTTTATACAATTCTTGAAATTCTTTTCTATACTAATTTACATAATATTTGATATTTTTCATCTGTTCAAGTATCTTTACTTCACTATTTAGATTGTCTTTTAAAATTATGTGCATCAATTCCAAATTGCAGTTATATTTGGAATGTTGTTAAATGGAACTTTTGGGGATTTAAATTATTTAATGTACTTATATTTCTGTATGGTTCAAGTATCTGCATTAACTTAAAATCCAAATTTTCTTGCAGAATGATCTAAAATGCTAAATATGAAATCATTGAATAATACAAAATGCTAAATTTATGAGTTTCAAAATGCTAAGAATTGCCATCCTTAATAATGAAATATAAAAGATATGATTCAGTTAGCATTTCTGTTTTCAAAAAAGCACTTCCAGCATTAAATGGAATATGCTTATATTGGCATCTTTTTAATAAGAGCAGAAAGATGATGATAGATCTTTCAGAAATAAACATGACAAAGATTTATACTATCTGTGACATATTTTAAGTATAAATATTTGCTCCCAGCCAATTAACAAATTGTTTTCTATAAAATACATATGAAAAATCTTTTTAAGTTATTAAAAGGTATTTTTACAGTGTTTCATTTCTAGAAAAAAAATTTTACAGCTCAATTAAAAAGTGTAAATGAAAATGGTCAACTTTCAAAACAAAGTTGACCATTTTTATAAAATTGAATAGTATTCAATTTACAATATTAATCTAGCAAATTTGTAGCATTTACAAATAAGTGCATTATAAAATATATTAACTCTAATTAAAATAAAATGTATCAATTACAGTATAGGCATTTTCTAAGATATATATTGCCAATTGAATACTAATTCAAGCCAAATTATATTATACTTAATGCATAATTTTGTGAATATATTGAAAAATTATTTTTCCAAAAAATAATACAGATAAAAGCTTTATCTGGCATTTATGGCAATTGGAGTGTGCCTACTTACAGATATTAGCATTTTCTAACAGCAACTATAAATATCAGAAAAATGCACAATACTAAAATTCAAAAAAAAATTTTTTTTTGAAAAACATTTTTTTATTCAATTCTGAGTTTTCTTCACTTGCTACCATATTGAAGGAATATAACTATTAATTCTTGGAGATATTTACATTTAATTAGGATTATTGATAATTATGTTTGTGGATGGTGTTAGGAGTAGATGAAATTCCCCTTTATATATTGTATGAATGTGTGGCCTTTTCAGGACTAAGATAGGATCTTCTAAGATTGCATTTTCTTGTGCTCGAAAATCTTTTTAAGATTCCATTGAGAAACATATTGTCTTTTATATATGAGACAAGACTTCTAATGAGATGATCTTATTAGGAATATACAATAGATCACTGGACGGTAAAAGTATTAAGACTGTGTTAAATCCCCATTTTTTACTATTTACTTACTTAGAACACATTTTTAAAATAATTATTGAAATGTTGAATTTTAATATTATGAAACAATTTGAAGATCTAATATGTAAGAATGTATTAAAATAAAAATTAAAGATTTTAAATTATTATATAGAATATGATACAATCATTGATTTAAACCAGCATTTCCCAACTGGGGTCCAAAGAAGATTTGAGAAAGTTCACAAGAAAAATTGTATTTCGGGGTCCGTAATATGAGCTGAGGGGTTTACGATAAAATATTATAAATAAAATAATTTGTAAATAAAAATAAATAATAATAAAATAAACTAATATCATAGAAAAGTCCAGAAATTTGCAGTTAGAAATACTCATATTTTCTGGAACCTTCATTAGTTGATGCAAAAAAGTTTCTTTCAAATAGAAAATATAAGTATTGTCGAGTAAAAAATGTTTCAGTTTTATCAATTAAAATTTTCAAAATTTGTAATTTACATTTTTTATATTATATTGGAATTGTTTAATTATTAGCTTTTACTAATCTATAAATAAATATTTCATTTTTGAATAATACATACGCGTATATAAGGGTTCACATACATAAAATTAGGATTTAGGAGGTCCACAAGCAAAGTCACATAAAATGTAATTATTTTAAAATGTAAATTTTTATTTAATCATAATTAAATCTGTATTTTATTTTATTTTTTTTTGTTCTAGGAGGAACTTTACGAAACTTTCGGCATTTCGGAAAAATCTTTTTAAGTTCGTTTCGTGTCTTTTGTCTTTTCTGCTACATTTATATACACACAAACCAAGTCGATCACATTACTAGCAAATGAAGTTTTTTATGCATACGATTAAATTGCTGTTTTTAATTAAATTGCAGCAAAAACATTCTAAATTGCTATCTTAATTAGGAATTCTATTTAAAGAAAAATCTCTTAATTACGTTAGAAATCCATAAATCACTGGCATTCCGTGTTATCTTCATCGTTTTAAATAGAAACTCAGTAAATTTCCCCATTCAACGATTCAAACCAGGTGTTCTATCATTGGAGAAATAAAATGCCTCACACACACATATAATAACTTCAAAGCGTAACTTGGTGAAAACAGTATTTTAAATAAGACTTTGCTAACGTTGCCTGACAGAGTGTGGCCAGTTATTTAATTGACCCGTAAACAAATGACAAGCTAGTAATAATTAGCTGTGGTACGTGAACAATAGAAGGGTAATCAACTCTACTCTGATAAAAGGAGTATCTACGGTTACAACAAAGGACGTCTTTCCTCTCTTAATTGTAACTAAAAATGTAAATAGACCAGTAAAAGCCGATGGAATTTGTTGTCAATCAATAAACTTCTGCACAGCATAAATGAACTCGAACTATGTCACGTCTGTAGTTTGCAAAGGTGACCATGCAATCCTCACATCCAGCGAACGGTTCTAATCATTAGATGTTGCTCGTTGGAGCGATACAGAATCGTGATTAGCTCGAACTAAATCGGATGCTGCTCAATTTGAAGTGATTGAAAACTGGCATTGAATTCTAATTGGCACTTAATTATTTACAAAACTTCATTTCTGTTGTATCAAAATGATTAAATCTTTCTTATTTTATTTTAGGTAATTTCGGTTAAACGAATTTAATAGGCAAACTAGTAACTTATCGGATTTCCACTTGGATTTCTTAAAAAAAAAAAAAAAAAAAGAAATTTTTTATATTGGCTTTATTAATCTTTCTAGCGACTTTGCTGCTGCGGTTTTATGTATGTATTACATAGAAAGAGAGATATTTAGACAAAAGCAGAATGAAATTAGAAATTGCATTAACTCAATGGAATTATTTTAATTATGTTTAACGTTTATAAATTTCTACCTCTGCACTTCATTAACTCTCCAATTGATTTTTGCATTTTGGTTATCGCATCAGGAATTGTGCCAACTTTTATTCCTCCCCACTTTTTTCTGTTCTCCTCCTTTTTAATCATTCGCAAATATTTCTATTATTTAGCAGAAACTAATGGAAAAAGAGGAATAAAAAAAAAATTTAATTGTAATTTCTAAATCGTGTAATTAAATACATCTAAAACAATCAATCATTTGCATGTAGAATTCATTTTGTATTATTCGTATGTAAGAATGAGAAAATCCTACATGTAACAATCTATCAAAACCACAGATGAAAAACGTAATTTTCTGCCAGAATAACTAAGCTTCCAATATTCTTCTTATTCTCTTTCTAGAACTATCTCTTATAAAATAATAAATATTACAGAACTGGGTCGAACTGTATTTTGCACGCTTGATATAGCAATAATAGAGATGATGTTTGCATTAACTGAATGAGTATATCTTAAATGACATGACTGTCAAAGAAAGGAGAGAGTTTTCTATTATCGTTATGCTTGGATGAACTATAAGTCTTTTATAATAAAACTCTATCATCCATAATAAAACGTGCATTTTTAAATTTAAAAAAAAGAGGTGAAGTTATAACTAAAAATGCCAAATTAGTCTCTTCGAATATCACACTCGAAATATTAAAAAAGAATATAAAAAAAAAATTCGAAGTCAGTCAAGAGTCTCTTTATGTAAAGCGATATGTCATGAGTTAAAACTCTCTCTCTCTCTCGACGTATCTGTAGTAGTTGTAAAAATCAACTACTTAAGATGTTGAATAATAATAAAAATAATGATAAAAAAGAATTCATCTCATTTTTAAAACCAAATTTCTGTCATTTATCAAATGCAGAACGTCGAATCTCCCGCTACATTAGTCAGTACGGACATATTGTAATTACTGGTAGGAAGCAAACTAAAAGGAATATATATATGTAATCAGACTGTAATTGCAATTTCGTGTAGTTTCTACTTCTGGCTTCACTCAATTTTCGCACACTAAAATTATTAAAAGCTTGGCGCAAATAGGCCGAAATGACGAATCGATTGTCGAGCCTCACCACCATTCCGCACCATATGTAGTCGTTCTAAATTACGTTGCCTGTTGTTATTGGCACAGAATATCGTCACTCGAGTATATGGTAATGAGAACAAGTACATTTACTGTATAAATGAGTGGTTGTAACATCCTATCATATAATTATCGAAGTGTTTCCCCTTGCCGAATGCGTAGTATCAACAATTGGTCGAACTGAAAAAAGAAAAAATAATAATTCTTTTGTTTTAGTAAACGAAAATGATATTGATAAATCGATTGTACCGAAATAGCTAATCGATTCAATTAGTTGGCAGTATTCTTCAAGTATCTCAGTGGCTATCATCAATCTTAAAATAAACAGTTTGACGAGATCTTACTTGCAGCTGCTCTTGCCATTTTGAGCTATCTGATATGTTTGTCACAGTGGGTGATCTTTAAGGATTTGTTGGTACTTCTTGAATTTCGATGCTTCAACATTATATCCCTGTTGTCATTTTATTGCCTAAAGTATATGTAGCGCAGTTGGTGCAGAAAATCCTTTCTTCACTGACAATTCTTTATAAATATCAATACCTCAAAGTGTAAACTGTTACTTTAAAAAACTAATATATAACTTATCTTGTATGTATATAAGTGGATAGAATAGACTACTTTAAAAGATCTAAATTACAATTTTTTTTGTAAACATAAAATATTATCTTTACTCAAAATTCACTGATGGAAGTTTCGCTAATAGGATGTCTAAGGTAATTTAATTTTACAAAAGTGCATTAGCATTTTTTTAATAGGAGAAAAAAAAAGGCTCATTTATAAATGTCGGAAGATTCTAGGAAATTAGTTAACATCTTTAATCGCCGGAGATAATTTTACCTTAACTGATTAGAAAGAGACTATACTGTTAAAAATCGTTACCTCACACACATACACATACAAACAAAAAAAAAAAAAATTGAGTTTCTTGTTTCAAACAAAAGAAACGCATTTGTTAAATCCATTCAATTCGAAAATTCAGAATTACTACTATCGAGAGAAAAACAACGAAAACCCAATCAGCAAAAGAAAATAAATCAAATTCAAAGCAAGGACGGTATCAAAAAATCGATAAAAAATTGACTTGAGAGTACATATTGAAATGAATTGAGAATTACTTACACCAAGAAGAATATATATCATTACATTAAATACGATTATTGTAGCGAATATAAAATTTTTATTCGATTTTACTACTCCAAACATTGTATATACACAAGATACAAAAGCCGATATAAAAGTCATAAAAGTATTTTCGATTCTTAAAATATCATTACTCATATTATAAAATATAAAATCATGGAAATATTAAATTCTATGAAGCGATAAAAAAAAGAGCAAGGGCACTTAATGTGATCATCTTTGATTCTGTTGGTCCAATATATTTATCAAAAATAAACAACACAAATATTATAGTTAACTATTCAAAAATATCATATATAAATAACTAAAGGAATATTTTTGTATATTTATTTAATATCTGTCCATTGCTTCTAATGTAATACAACTTGACTAAAAATAAAATATAAATATGTTGCAGTATTAAATAAATTAAATATCCTTCGTTTCTATAAAAATAATTTGAAATTCTCGAGTGTTTTCTTGCTTTTTTTATTACTCCTTCAAAGACGAATTTTAAAATATATTTTTAGTAATCTCTACAGTACTTAGTTTCGGCATTCAATAGAGACCTGTGATAATCTGCTTAAAATTTTGTAAATGTAGCATTATAAGTTTTTATGATTCATCTCAGGTTTTCTTGTTTTTTTATGTAGCCTACTGTATATAATTCATAACACAATTTTTTCCCTCACTTTAAAAAAAAAAATGTTTGTTTTTGTGATTATTAATGTCGAAAAAGATGTTTTTAGGAAAATAAATTTAGAATTTGTATATATAATTTGTATTTTAATACTTATAATAACTGCAATATAATTTTTTAAACGAAAAAAAAAAAAAAGATTTTATTATAGAATATTTGATAAAATATTATAAACATATTATTCCTATTTGAAACTTTCTGACATTTCTGATTATAGAATTGCAGAAAATAAATGGTTTGATGGCGTGATTCCAATAATGCATCATTTTCTATAGGGAAAGAAAGAAGTGTTATTCTCTCCAATTTTTCTGATTTTAAACTAGATATTGTAACCGGTTAAGATAAAAACTGAAGAAGTATGTTCATCGATAAAAATAGGCTTTTTTCCTTTCTTTTTAAAGAAAAATTATTCGAATAATTTTATTTTCTTTGTTGCTTCTTAGAAATCTAAAATTTCCTAGAATTAAAGATTAGAGAACATTTCTGTATATTGATATTGATGATTTTATTGTTAGAAATATCGGTCGTCAATAAATGTCTCTACGCCACTAGTAAATTGAAAAATCGAAGTTTTAAACATAGACAAATATTTGATAAATGATTTTTTTAGTAAATTTTTTTTCTACAACATTCTAAAATAACAAAAAAGTAGACAAGACCCATCAGAGAGTACATAAAAGGAATTCTATACTTCAACGATCTTTTAAACTTTGAAGTGGAAATGTCCAAAAAGAGATCAATGATTTGGTCGCAAAGTTGGGAAGAATTGGAAAAGAGAAGAAAAATGTCACCAGCATCGTAGTTTGAGATTGTCTATCTCTTGAGACTAGAGAGTTATCCTTGGAGAATTACTCTAACCACAAGGGATGTCTGTAGCTCTGCCTAAAATTTCTAAAGGCTACGAATAGGGTTTTAAAATAAAACACGTTTTTATATGACTTCGACAAGCAGTTGAAGAAATCAATGTTTGCAACATAACAGTTCTGCACTTTAAATAGTTTTTACTGTAAACGTTATGTTTCTTATCTTTTATTTAGTTCGCCATAACAGATTTCACTTACAAAATAATCCTGTAAAGAAAAAAAGAAAAGAAAAGAAATTCTTGCAAGTTAATAAAATACAAGATTATAGGATACTGTAAAGGCAATAAATAAAATACGAAGTTCTTTAAAAATTAAGTTTTCGCTAATATAAGTTTTAAAAATAAAATAAGATTAGAACTAATTATTAATTCAAATTTATTTTCAGTTATTTTTGTCGCAATGCCCTCTTTAAATAATTAAAAAATCTCAATGGATTATTTTTGATTAATTAAAACAATTAAGATTATGTTTTTTTTAACGGAATCGATTCAAACTAAGCAGAACAAATTTTTTTTTCTCTCTCCTTTCCTCCTTTCAGCTTGAATGATAGCATAATTTGTTTGCAAAAAGCGGTAACGCTTTGCATTTATCAGATGTTTTAATAGAGGATAATAAAAATTTATTTTCAGACATAATAATTTGTAAACAACGTTTAACAGAATAAAAAAAAAGAAAATTCTTTCTGTTCTTCGGTTATTAGAAGCTAAATAAAAATTCGAGAATTCAAAATTATAATATATACTGTAAATCAATATAAAATTTGTATAATAAATAATTTAGAGTTCGTAAATTCGTTAAATCATTATTTTACTAAAAAAAAAAAAATGGCTTTATGCATATATTTTGGTGTTTTACGAGCAACGAAACTATAAAACGGTAGGAGAAATATGATTTTATGTATTCAATATATGCAATATAATAAAAATTCGCGTGACACTGATTCTTTATCGCATAATATAATTTGGTACTTAAACCGTTATTTTTGCATTTTTAAAATTCACGATTGATTGAATTCTTCGAAAAAGTTTTCTAACAATACTAATAATTTCTAAACACGCTTAAATTGTAACGATATTTATCAGTTTCAAATTTCAATAATTTTTTTTAGTATTAATTTAATAGAAACCAGTTATGACAAACTATACGTATTGCCGCCATTTTTTTGAAGAGTGGCGCCATCTGCTGTTTATACAATACTGCTTCGAATTAAATATAAAAAGACAAAATTGAATAGCGCTTTATTTATTTCTAAACATGAATATGAATAAAAACTTTTATAATAAAATAAATTATAGAGAAACGATATAAAATGTGTATAATATATAGATAGGTTCGAAAATTGGCTAGAAAATCTAAAATGCCAAATTCTCTATCTAATTCGTGATATCTAATTTAAGAAAATTTGATTTAGGTCTCTTCCTTATTCAAATCTTCGTGAATAATAATAGCAATAATAATATTCTGTATGGAATAACGATATAAATAATAAAAATTGCCAATATTTTGAATAAATATAAGAATGTTTTAATATCAATTACCGATAAAACAAAGGCTACTTATTTTGTCATATCTATGCATTATATGAAATAGCGAAAACAAATATTCTCTGCATAATAAATCGCGGTAGTAATATCGTTATCCAAGCATACTTCAGCGGCAGAGAGAAAGAAGGAGAGAGAGCAGAAGCTGGCCGAATTACTGACGTCACATTAAGTCTATAAGTAATCGGTTCTCTTAAAGTTTTACGGACATCGATGATTTATTAGTGTACAAACAACATCCTACTATTTTAACAGCCTTTTAGTGCCGAGCATTAGGAAACAACATTAAACTTATTTTATATTTTAAGGAAGCCGTTATATTTTTCTAAGATGGAGTGCAAACTTCATTATTTGTCGGATAAATTGGCGAAATTTTCTTTCTATATATATATTTTATAACTTTTACGTTTTACAACGTAAAAATATGCTATTTTTTTAACTCTCTATTTTTTGTATTTTTATTCCATTATGTTTGGTTATGTATTATACATCTTTGAATTTGTTATTTGAAGGAAAACATGTATCATAGTGACACTTTGGCCTCACTCCCTATCGTCAGGTAAAAGTAATCTTTGCTGGGCAAAAGGAACATTTCTAACAAACAGTTATTTTCTCTGTCTTTCTCTGAGAGTCGCCTTTTAGTATTTTTTTTTTTTTTTTTCTGTCCTACTCTTTGGGGATGATGAATGCCGCTTGTTCTCCAATGGGACCAAAGTGGGAACATGTTTGCAAAGCGGTTTTAGTGGAGTAAAGTAAGTGAATTTTTTTTAGTGTGATACTGTACTACTTTTTCCATTAAGTGACATGTTAACTGTTGCCAATGTTTCGGGGAGGGGGCGGAAAAAAAATTCGGAAGAAAGTCTTTCTTACTAAATACAACAACCCAAACTTTTAACGTTTCTGCATTAAATATGATACATTTATTTTAATGATATTCATAAATTTATTTTGATGAGGCAATTTTCGTGCTGCCATCTACCACCAAAAACAAACATTAGATTTAATTAATTAATATGACATTTCAAATTTATTAAAAATTAATTTTATTTCTGAAATTTTGACGTTTATTTCCATCAAAATTTAGAATATATATATAAATATATATATATTTTTACGTATTCCATTAAACATTGGGAAGAAATAAAAGAAAGAAAAATATATGCGTAATTCTATACTAAAAAGTGAATTTTTTTCAGGAGCGATTTCCTTTTACTATTTTAAAATTCTAAAGAAAAAAAAAATTAAATTAAATACGAAATCCCTCATCCATTTTAACATCAGTATTATAAAATATTAAGAAGCTTAGAACTTCAAATTTTTTATTTATTCTAAATAAGTGAATCCATGAATTTATTTACGAAATTGGAATAGATATTGGAAAATATTTTTGTATAATAATAAATTCTATTCTTAAATATTCCTTCCATTATTTTTTATTTAATATTTAAATGTATAGAACTTTAATAAATAAATAAATAAAAACAATTAAGAAAGCGTTTCGATCAAACATTATTTATTTAAAGGAAAAAAACATTTTAAAAAATTTAATATTTTTATTCTACTTCTAAAAATAGGCAGGTACGTGTTTATTCTGTAAATAATAATTTTTTTAAATATTTCGATGGACTCTGACGAATATGTGACAGTTAAATAATATCTAGTATTGGCTATTGTCACCGAAACGAAATAATACATTTCGAATTTTGACAGGTAGTTATATATTTTCCAGCATTTTTCTTTGATCTTCTGATACTCCACTATAAAGAGTAGCCAGTAACTTGCACAAAAATGTTATGATGTGACAGGTGTGGAAATGCTACTCTATACGTGTTTACCAGAAAAATCAGACTGACAAAAGGATTTATAGCTGTCTCTCTTTGTATAAAATTCTTATCACTGATAAAGATTCAAAAATTGACAAAAAGGATTTATATCGGAATATCGCTAATTTGGAATTAAAGGGAAGACGTGGAATCGATCGAAAGTCTGAAGTTTAGGATATTTTTTTTTTTTTTTTTTTTTTTTTACAGAAACGGAGTTTTATTACTTTCAAGTGTACAATATATCATAAAAACACCATTTTTGTATTTATTCATTTTAATTTATTCATGGTAGCAGATAACGCACGAAGAAAAATTCTAGAAGAAAGCATTAAAAATAAATAAAAAGGGTTTCTGTAAACTTATCCATTTCTACAATAACATTTTCTTGTTTTTTGATATAAATACTTATATGGCATTTTCTCTGAAAAAAAAGAATTATATTTTTTATTTTAAAAACTGAGAAGTAAAAAGAACAAGAGATTTATCGTTATATTACGTTCTCGTTTCACAGATTGTATTATATAATTTTTATTAATCATAAGAAAATGTTTAGATATTGCAAACAAGACTTATTTTTCACGAAAAAATTCTTTTGCAATCATCTAGACTGAATTTTTGATCTAAAGTTGCGCTTCAATCAATGATGCAGTGTATAGAATTGATTGGAATGAAAAACTGTCACATTTCGGATGCCATTTTTTCTTGCATCGATATAACGGATGTTTTGCTTTGCAAATGCATTTTGCCACGCCGGCACCTCAAGAATTGTTTCTATTCAATTTATTCTCGATGTGAAATATAATCGAATAAATCGGTTATATTTTATAATCGAGGTTAAAATTATTTAGATTGCAAATATCGCGAGATTTTTCTTATCTACTGCTGCCATCTGTTGAGAGGTCATATCGTTTTTTAAACGTATCAAAACGACCAAAACATTGATCTATGTCAATATTATATTCAAGCAAATTTTCCTCGTGATAAAAATTAAATTAACGAAAAATCTGCATACTAATCACTCATTAATTAAATTAATTTTATATATTACAGCATTATAATATAAAAAATTATAAATTTATATTTTAAAGTATGTAATTTTCAACTCGCTTTTCAGTAAATTTCTGATTTATTCTTTATTTTTTTATAAATCGACCAAAAGCATTTATTTATTTATTTGATTAAAAAACACCCTACATAAAAACGAGTGACCTCCATAAAACAAAACCAAATATTACCAAATATTTGGTTTTGTTTAATGGTTTTGTTTTGCTATTTGGTCTGGTTTTGTTTTGTTTTGATTATTAAATATTTGGTAAACTAAATATTTAATAATGAATATCAAATATTATTCCCAGTTTATTTTTATTTGAATATGTAAACAAAATTTATTATTGACCTATTTACATTGGTTTATAAACAGTGAATACTTTTTTCCCTTCTCTCTGATAGTTCCATTTAAGAAGAAAGCATTACGACGAATGAAATGGCCTTGCTGCTTGTTGGTTTAAAATTTTGTAGTAGAAAAAAAAAAAAAAAGATATTTCTTAATAAATATTTCAAAGAATTCTTAAAAGACAAGTTTTAAATATCGTAAAGTCATTGCAAAAATATTAAATACTGTTATACAGCTTTAAAAAGTTATTATTAAGAATTTGTAAATTATATATGAAGTTAAATTATATTAAGAATTATTTTATTTTCGCTATTAAACATTCATATTAATTTATTTTTAATTAAAAAATATTCTTAATAACTTGGTGTTTCGAGATGTGAAAATTTTTTCTTTTACAAAACTTTAACAATAAAATAACTGCTAAAATATTCAGAAAGTAAAGCTTTTTATATCCTACTTGACAATGTTCTAAAAACTTAGAAAAGCTCAATAAGTACAGAAATGTAAAAGTAAAGAGAATATTTATATATCCTTTATGGCTGAAGTTTGTGCGAATTGTTTACATAAAGTTTTGAAGTTTGTGGATTTGTAAGATGTGAAGATTTTGAAACTTTTATAGTAAAATTTATTCTTTAGATTTTTTTTTATCTGTACAATTTTTATGATAATTTTCTTTCTTTGCAACCGAATGATGCCTGATCTTCAGCGTGGTTCCATTATTTAGTTCGATTTTTATTCGAAAACTTCATTAAAACATCGAATATTTATAAATCTATTAAGGAGTATATTTTATGTATGAACAATAATACATAATTTAAACATAATTATGTATTGGCAGCTGCTACGGTGTAACCATTACATTTCAATGTTTATTAAATATGCAAATCTGAACCTTACATTGCACGTTTTTACATTATTATCTAAATTGATGATAGATAACAAACTGTGTAACCTTCTAATTTAATATCTTTTTTTTCTGTCAGAATTTGGTTAAAATGTAAGTATACAAAAGATAACAGACATTGAAGAAAAATATATTAAAACTTCATAAAAAATTGTTATAGTTAAATACTGCAATTTCAAAAATAAACAGAATTAGAATAATTAAACGCCTCAAGAAATGTTAAAAGCATTTATAGTTGAATTTTTTAAGGGAAAAAAATTCAAATGATTTTGAATAAAAGTAAACTGTTTAAAGTATAATTTCTTATTTTTAATTGAATCTTACTTTTTAAAAATAAATAATGATATAGATTATTATTTTTTAAGTATGAATAAAGAGATCTTTCATCATATTTTGTTAAATTTTTACTATACAAATTTTAAAAAATATACGAAAATAGATTTTTATGTTGACATATTTACAAACGTTTAAAAGTTTGTAAATATGTCGACATAAAATTAAATGAGAGAAAACAGATTATGTTAAATGTTATGGGAAATAATTTTTAGTAAACTTTCATTAACTTTAAATGATATAAACGTTTTTTAATCTTCGATTATGTTATAGATCGAACAGTGAAACATTAATAAATTTTTCATAATAAATAAATAGAACAAAATGCTTTCATATACTCAAAATTCAAATTTAAAAAAAAATTTTAAAGTACGGTAAAAAATATCTTGTATATAATATTTATAATAATAATATAATAAATCTTATATATAATAAATCAGTTTAAATATCTACTTATTATTCAAGTCAATTTTTATAGTTCAAACTTATATGATGATATTTTAAGCTCTCTAATTTATTATTATATTTTAATTTAGACTAGTTTTTTTTTATTAAAAAGTTTTATCATTTTAATTATTAAATTTTCAGATTTACAATAAAAAAAAATGATAATACTATAAAACAATCCATTTAATTTTATTTTCCACATATTTTCACTATTATATGTATAATTTTTGTTTAGGATTTAGACAGTATTTTTCCTCATCTCAACAAACTAAATCGTTAATTTTATACATTTTGCATGTTTTAATTGCTTTCGTAAATCTTTAATGATCATTCCCACTTCTAACATTATATTATAAATTATAATGTTAACAAAGGGATGTAGGCCTAATGTTTGAACATGTAAATGTTTAAACATTACATCCCTTGATTTAAACATGTAATGCTTAAATCAAGGGATTTAAATATAATCAAATCAATGGAAGTGAGCCTTAATTCATGTTTGCATGATAAACGTTTGTCAACAAACATGTTGACAAACATGAAACATGTTTAAATCAATTCCGTTGATTTGATTTAGATATTAATTAAAAATGTAAAAATAAAAATCTTTTGTAATGTTTTGTAATGTTGAATTCTTGTTTTAAAAATCACGTGTAAAAAATATATGATGTTTAAATCCTTGATTATATATGCATATATAATCAAGGATTGTCATAATATTTTTTGTTAAGTTCAATTCTTTCGATCCGTTTTTTGAATAAATGAGCTAAACTTCTTTGATGTCATTGCTAATATATCAGACTCATTTAGAACTGTTATTATAGGATTTGAGAACATTGAAGGATTGTTCGTCTGTTCCAATTATCATCCAATAACAGCATCTTGCTTTTTTTTTTATGAACGAACACTTACACCGAGATGATAAATGTAACTGGATAAAATACGCTGTCAATTATAGATGAAACTTCTAGTTATATTATCTAAAACTTCACATTTTATTAATTAATTGTTTCCAAATTTTTGAAATTTATAAAAATAAATTTCTAAATTTTAGAAATAATTCCATTTAGTTCTGTAACCATTATGAATGATAAGATAAAGTTGTTTTTTTTATCACTAGGTCGGTTCTTTTGGTTCTTCATCATTCTATCTGTATAATTTTTGAATTAATTAGTAAATTTCCATGAAATTTGGTAGAAATATTCTACCATAAAATGTAATTTCGCTGGAATATTTATTAACTCTGAAGTTTTCAATTATATAAAAATAGCAAACCTTCAAACTTTTGAACTATTCTCTTAATATATCTTGAATTAATTAACAAATTTATACGAAATATAAAAAAAGGTTAAGTCATTGAAAATGATCTTAACGATATATCAGTCAGCTATTTTTTTCGACTCTAAATATGGCCAGCGTTCAAAATTTACATGCTTTTCCATAATAACTTTTTAACTATTTTATTAATTTTTATGAAATTTGATAGGTGGTCAGATCATTAAATTCAATTCTGAAATAAGATTAATTATCCCTTTAGCTTCATAAATTTATAAATGGCGAACGTTCAAACAACTAATGTTTCTCCCTAATAACTCCCCAACTATTGGACTATTTGATAAATTTTTATGACACTCGGTATAGAAAATGTGCCATTGAAGATGATTTTGATGACAAATTTTAATCTCACATCTTTAATCATTTCAAAATAGCAGAAATGTTCTTAAAGTAAGCAATGATTTAACTTCCAGGACTGCTTTATAACTTTTAATACCATTTTTTGAAGGTCTCTTAGAAATTATTTAAGATTAGATTAATATAGAAAGATGTACATTGACATCGATCTTCGAATTCTAGTATATCGGTGAATATGAATGATGTGCACGATTCATTCAACTAAAACGAGGAAATAATTGTTTTTAATGGCCTATCTGATTTCAATTTTCATTGATAATCTTGATTTTGTATTAAAGAGATGACAATTAAACGAATGAGTTTACACTAATTTCGAATTATCCTTACTAATCTGTAGAACTTTACCCGTTCGAATCGACATTTTGATTGACTAAACTCATATAAGCTTATTCGAATCGCGCTCGAATGTCCATAAACTTTGAAATCAATTCGTATTATCATATCATTAATTTAGCACATGATTCTGGACCATTGGCAATGCTTCAACAGCTAGATTCTCTCCGATTTATATAATTAACTATATATACATTTGTACGACCTTTGAAATAATTCTGTGTAATTTAAATTAGCTCTGATTTGAAGTAGTATTGGTTTATAGAATAGCCTGTATTCTATTCGCTTTGATCGTTTAATAATTTTATTGTTTTAATTAATGTATCACATGTTTCAGTAAATTATGTAGTAAACTGTATAAAAATTTTAACAGGGAAAAAAATTAATGTTTTTTTAATTAGATAAATTAATTAACAGCGGCTTTATAATTGTTTTTGTTTCATCTGAATGAAATTTTTCTATCAGTTCAAACGTTTTACGATATAAAGGTTTCAAAATTCAGAATATCTTTAAGAATGTAAAACATATTTATAACCCTATAGAAAAAATATTTCCATGATTTTCTATATAAACTGGAAAAGCAAAATGTAAAATGTCTTTTTTTTATGGTTTAAATTCTTAACAAAGTTCTTTATGACGACTTTTACAATTTTTTCAACATAAAATATCTTATCTTGGAAAGTGTTTTGATACTTGTGTGTGAAAATCTTGACAAAATTTTTCTGTTTGAACATTTCTAAGTTTTTCGAGGAGGTTTTATTTTTTAAAAGTGAAATAAATAAATAGAATTGTTGTTGTTTTTTTATTATTATTCATAATTTTGTTAAATCATTAATTATCAGATTAAAAGCAATGTTCAATATAGAAAATTGCAAGAGTTTCATTTGAAATCATTTAATTGATCTACGGTAATAAAATTTTAAAAATATTCAGCAATCTTGAATTTTCACTCAAATTCTTCTTTTAATGGTGAAAAAAATTGTATTTTTATAGATGATGTAGGTGTTCTAATAAAGAAAAAAATATTTTACATGAAATTCATAGAAAAGTTAGAGTGATCATTGTGATGTCTCATAATGATCACTTCGATTTAAGAAAAGATCCTAAATTTTTGAATGTCTTTTCTCAAGTATTAAAGAAGATAAAGGGATATGCATAATGCACAGATATCAAGTAAATTTCTATGCTTAAACGAAGAATTTTAAGTTTAGCTATTAACTTGAATGATTTAGAATGGATATTTACATTTAACGGATATCTAAGTAGTATCCTTAACGATTTTAGGATACATGGATAATGTCTGAAAGAGTACTCAAGATTAGCTGCTATCAAAATAGATAACTTTTAAAATTGAATTATCAGAAAATAACGAAGGTTAATGATCATAGATCTTTAAATTAAACTTTTAAATGCAAAAAAAACCACGCTTTATGAGAGTAAGGATTTAGATTGGGTGTATTAATTCGGTTCATTCTCCCACAAAGCAGGTATCCTGGATGAGTATTCTAATTTTTTATGACCAAAATAACTATAAGAAATATATTTGGCCATAAACTTATTTCCTAAGATTATTTTATTCATAAAATTTCAATTCCTAAACTTTTATACATAAAATAAATTGTTATATAGTTAATAACAAGCAATATCGCATTCTAAACTCAATAGCAAGCAAACGAAAAAGATTAGTTCCACACAAGAAAGTTTCAGAAATTTTTATGAAATAACTCTAGGAAATAAGATATGGCATCAACATACTTTCCCTTTAATCCACATAGCCTTGATTATCTCAAGACTATGATGATTATGATAAATATTTTTAATAGTTCTAAACTAATTGAAAGTATTCAGGAAAGTTTCGAACAAAAATATTTATGGCAATGTGGTATATTTTAATATAAAAGAAGGCAAAATAAAGGAGAAAAACGTGGAGATAATATAGGATTTCTAAATTAAAATATGAGGAAAGCAAAAATATAATAAAGTTATAAATGAGAAAAATATGCAAAAATGAGCCAAAGAAAAAACAAGTTTAATATTGAAAATTTCAAAAATGAGTTCATTAAGCACTTTTTCAATAATTTCAGAAAAATTATTTCAAGAATGATCATTTAATTTTGCAATGTTAATGTTAATTAATTAGTGATTATATATGAAAATACAGTTATCCCTTCTATAACATGGTTTTCTACAACACGATTTCGCTCTAACACGATCTGAAAATTTCGGAAACCCTCATATAACATGGTATTTCTACAACACTGTTTTTACTTAACACATTTAGAAAATGACGTTTACTCTTCTACAAAAGAAAATATTTTTATTAATTTTTGTAAATCCACACTAGGAATACACAATACACACATAAACTGCCATCATTCAGAAATACTTTGTTAAAATTAGTCATAAATGCATTTTCGTCAGTTGGCCGTGAGAAGAATGATATGCGGTTTTTTCGATTTTGATTTGAAATGAAGTTAATTGAATTAATTTTGAAATTGATTTAATTGGCGACCATTGAGTATTTTGTGTTCCAAACGTTCAGTTCTTAGATAAAAAATAAGTTTTTATTCTTCAATAGAGAAATGTGAAACAGAAGAAAAACTTTTTTATTCATAAAGTTTGTATATCTTCCGCTCTCTTTACAAAATCTGTATTTTAATCTGCTACAAAACAATCGTTCATTAACATATAACCAAAAAAATTTAAATGCATAAAAAAAGTTCGGAAAGTGAAGTTCATATTGTTAAAGAAAAAAATGTTCTCGTTTTAACAAAACAGAGGTAAGGAAGATATAATTATTAAATTAATATTATATAAGCTGTATACTTTTTCTTTCCTTTTGTTTTATGTATAACTTATTATTTTTTTAGGGTATATATTTACTATATACCCTAAAAAACCCAAGTATATAGCAAAACATAATATAACATAACACAAGTATATAACATAAAGAAAGCAAAAAAATATATCTGTATATTTTTTCTTTCTTTATGTTTGGTGTTATTAACGTTGTTATTAAAAATTAAGTTTCTTACGTGGAATTAAAGAAAGTTATTTGTTTTTAATTGGTTTTGGAACGTAACTCTCCTTTTTGTAACCACTCCAGATCTTATATAACACGGTTTCACATAACACGGTGTTTTTTAGGAACCTATCTACTGTTATAGGAGGGATATCTGTATTAAGAATTTATAAAAATAATACATCTAAAATTCAGATTAGAACTATTTAAATAAAAAATATAGAAGATCTTTTGTCATATTTATTAAAGATTAAAAAATTGTAAATATCCTTTTTCATACTTCACTGTTTCATTCATAAAAAATAAAGATAGAAAATTATATAAAAATTATATGCCGTATTTGCTTACATGATGTAATAAATTTGATTTGAAGACGAAGAGATTTGTTTGAAACACACTTGAAACTAAAATTAAGATTCACAAGATGTACTGCATAAATATTGAATAAGTCACACTTTGGTTTAATGTAGTTATTGTAACAGGCTAATTCTTTATGCCATTTATAAATCAGTATAATTTTTATAATTTAATTAATATTTATTATTATTTATTTATTAAAATTAAAAATAAGTAGTTGTTAGAATTATTTTATTGTAAATTAGAACATTCTTAAATGTTTGTAGGTCCTGAACAACACCGATTTTGAAATTAAACTTTTAAATAAATTAGCTTATGAACCAAAATTCCCATTTTTCGGGAAATTTTTTCACATCTGAAATTAAATATTTCTTAGTAAGAAAAATATGATCACGAATTAATTCTGATTAGGAATAAAAAATAATTTAGGTAAATTTAAATATATTTAATATATACTCCACTTCTAGGTCTGTCAGATGATTTCTTTTAATTTAAACTTGCTTCAAAAAATAAAAGTTTTTATATGTGAAGAAGATTTGGTAGGCTTTATAACCTTTTAAAAAGTTTTACTATAAAAATCTTTTCAATGAATATAAAATCATTGATGTGCGACAAAATTTCCAAGTTACTGATTCTTAGGATTTCGGAGGGCCATTATCTTATAATGTAATCACATATGAAGTTCAATAGATATATTGCATAGCTTTAGCAATAAGAAAAGATTTATTAAAAATTCAGTGTTTTACAACGTTAAATAAACAGCAAAAAGTAAAGATTATAAGCTCAGTTTTTATAAAAAAAAATTCTTTTTAAACTACAAATAGTGTTTTTTGATGTATTATTATTTTTGAATATATTTATAGAAAAATAATTTAGTTAAAGATATATTTTGAAAAATGTTATACAATATATGGCTTCAATAAAAAATGATCTTTAAAATTATTTTTTCTTTCATACAGTTTCTTAATTAAGGTTTTAAGTAAAAAAAAAAAAATAATAATAATGAAACTAATGTCTTGTAAATTATTTCTCATCTGCAGGACTAAACGTGAATACTTACAACTAAAAAATGATTTATTTTTTTAACTAACATAAAAAAAAAAATGAAATTCTGCTTAATCGAAGATTTTAGATTTTTAATAAGTTTATAGTAATTAACTCAATCTCGTTAAAAAATCGATATGTACAAAGATGATGTGATAAGAAACTTAAATATTAAATATTTATTTTGAATTCATAATTTTAAAATTTAGAATTTAATATCGTAATCGCATTTATTATTATTATTATTATTATTATTATTATTATTTATCATGAGATTAATCCTTTAAATAATTAAATCACATACTGTATTTAAGGATTCTTAAAGTGAAATTTAGAAAAACATCATTATTAATTTTTATAAAAACCAATAAAAATAATTACTTTATCTCATGTATAATTAATATAATACCTTATAATATCAGAATAATTTTCTTTGAGAGATTGAAGTCTCTCAAATGAATTTCAATGTAACTTAACCAGTAAAAATCACATCAAGTTTAAAATTTGAATTATGATAATATCTAATTTTGGAATTAAATATATCTGTTTGTGGAAAATCTTTTCGCTTTATAATAAAAATAACGTGATTCATATTTATATTTGGCATATAATAATTTCTTAATAATCTAATCAAGTTCAGATTTTTGATACAATATGATGCAATAAAATTCATTCTTGGACAAAATTAAATTTTGTCATCATATTTGTCCAAATAACTTAATATTTTGATGACAGAACAAAATATAACAAAACAATTAGTGGTTGCGACTCGAAATTAATATGTGCTTTTAATTATGGTGATAGTTTATTGCATGAGTTCCAAGCTTTTTATTGATCAAGTTTTAAAAACTCATATATTTTCATTGTTTGGGCATCATTGTTAAAATCGTATATAGATGTGTGCTGGATGAATTTCATAAATAAAACTCAATTCTTTATATGCATTTGTTTCGTAAAATTACACATTTAAATCATTTCATCGCCTATTTCTTGCTTATTATTATTATAATTTATTAAATATTATAATTAAAAATCGTAGATAATCTGAAAAATTGCCTATAACTGTGTTAAATGAAAAATTGACTAATAGTATTACATTTGATTGTTTCTTTTATATGGTTTTAGAAGTTTCGGTGTGCCATAAAGACGAATTCCAATCGATTAAATTTTCAGATAAATTATGCATAAAGATTTCTAACAAAAATTTTCGGGATAACATGATTATTTCATGTTCATCTCCAACCATCTTTATTTCATATAGTATGTTCTAACATGCTATTCATCCTGAATTAATTTTATAAATTTTCTTCGGAAGAATATTTATATTTAATTTTTAATTAAACTGTTTTTGGCAGAAAGGATTATCTTGCAATTGCAGATACAATATGAATCCAGATAAAGCCTATGAATTTTTTTTTTTAATTTTTCTGAAAATTGAAATTATCATCAATTATCAATTTTTCATGCCATATTAAAATATTTTAATTTAAAATCTTGTCTTTAATTTTATTATATTTGTCATAAATTCTTTTATTTTTCTTTATAGCTATGAATGGATTAATTCGAGGGCTGAGAGTGATCGCTCTTGGATCAGTCCATTATATAGCCTACCTCAACGACTCATTATTTTCTCCATAAAATTTTTTGATAAAATAATTATTTAATTCAAGACCAATTTGTGTTAATTCATGTTTGCTTTTTTTGCATACATTTTTGAAAAGTCAAAAATTTATAAAAAAATTCGTCAAAATATACAGTAAAATCTACAGAATCCATTTTTAAAATTAAAGATATTAGCAATGATTTATTTTTTAAATCTAATATGCAGAATGTCTTCGTTCATAAATACTGTATAAATATAAATTAGATTACATCAGAAACCTTCGAGATTTAATTAAAAAAATGGTATATAAATTTAAAAATTCTGTTTAAATCAGAATATTTGTTGATTATATGTATATATAATTTTTCTTTTGATTTAATAAAAATATATGAACATCATTAGAGTAAACAAAAATTCAAATGCATTATAGAATATTCCATGATTCTGATTACTAAATTTATATAGAGGCATTTAAAATTGTAAATATTTTTCCGAAAAAATGACGAACTACAAGAATATTTGATATTGATATATTCATCGATTTATTTTTAGATCAGAAAATTCTGAAAACGATCTGAATAATCCAAAAAAATTAAACAAAAAATATATATATATATAATAAAATTATCGACCTTGTAAATTTATGAAAATCTTCGAATATCTGATAAAATTATTAACATAAATCAGGAAAGTAATGAATTTTTATTGATATAAAATTAAAAACAATTTTAATTTTTCAAGATTAAAAAAATTCAGATATTTGGATACTATTATTATTAATTAATTAATATGATTTATATGATTAATTCTCTCCTTTTTTTAGAAACTGTTTATTGAGTAATAAGGGAAAGATCTAACAATGAAAAATATTATTGTATCTGCTTTTTAAAATGTGATCTACTACCATCATTGATGTGGCTTCTGAAAAAGTTTTGAAATATCCAGAAAACAGCTAGAAATTTTCTGAAGTCCTGGAACAAATTTCAAATTCTTTTACATAATTAAAGATAATTATTAAATTTAAGTACTGTATTGATATTTTTAATTAAAACATATAATAAATACATGAAAAACTTGAAACGGGTTAAGTAAAGCTACGAGAAACTTAATAATAAATATAGGCTATTTTAAGATATTTCTACCGTTCAAAACATAAGAGTTTGTGAATGCAATATATTTTGAAGTTACTGTTTCTATGTATATATAAAAATGCTTATTTTCGTGTTATAAAAGCGAATGATGTTTACGTAGACTTTACTATCAAGGATTCATTCTCATGAGATATATAGAGATGCATTCGGGGATGAATCTCTGGCGAGTTTCCAAAGTTCTTTACTTTCCGAATTATTAGTAACCTACTATATAAAGTATCCAAAATAAATTGTATATACAGATACTACTACTAAATCAATATTAGATTGGATAAACATTTCACAATTTAACAAAGTAAAGACCTGTTGCAGCGAATCTTGACAACTTATATTTTAGAGGTAGTCTAGCAATTTTTTTCTGTCAATCTGCCATAAATATACAGGATTGTATATCATTTCTTTAAATTTTTTAAATATTAGTTTTATAATGGCATTGGTCTATATACTTTCTGAGATATCTTTTTTCTATATACTTGTAAATTTTATTTTTTATATAGTTCAATAAGTTTATCGTTGTATACACTTACAAATTTTATTTTTTCATTCAAAAATATATTATGCAGAGTGTTCTCTAGGACCCGAAAAATAATTACTTTTAACGCAATTCCTTATGGTAAAAAAAAATCCATGAACGTTTTTTCGATGCAGGCATTTGTTTTAGAGATAAATGGGCTTAAAATTCGTGGAATCATATCCGATTTTTGTGATTTCAGTCCATCTAAAATAATACTACAATTTATGTAAGCTGATGGATTAACTATATTATTAATTTCCATCATTTCTTTTTAAATATTTTTATTTTCAAAAATAATATAAAATATTTGGATAAATCTTTCGAATACCGAAAAACTATTAACCAGTTTCTCAGTAGACAGATATTTAATTATATTTGCGTTATATTTCTGAAAAAACAATCTAAAATTGGAATTGTTAGCTCCTCAACTTGTATAAATTGAAATATTGAATTGATGTAAATCACAAAACCAATAAGAAGTCATGAAACTTCAAGTTCTTTTTTTTTCCTAAAAGAAAAGCCCACTGAAAAAACAGTTTTTCGTTTTATTTTTCCACAAGAAAAGTCACGAATCCTCTATATATTTTATGTTATATATGCAATCTTAAATATTTTATACTTTCAAATTTATATTAACACAAAATAAAATCAAATAAAATGAAAGTGACAGAATATAACGAAAATATTCAAATTTTTTTATAACTTGCTTTCATTATAATTATTATAATTCCAAAATACAAAAGATTATCTTATCATTTTGAATTTTAAGATTTTTTTTTTTAAATAAAAATGTGAGTGGCAATCACTGCTAACAAATAAAAATAATTGAAAGAATTCTTAAGATGAAAAGGCACTGAAGATCTACAAGCTAAACATAATTTGCAATTACGCGAATATATACAAATTATACGAAAGAACGCTCCAGCAATTATATGAAACTCAGGAATGTTATCTAACTAACGTAAAATAATAAAAAATTAATAACTATGCCTATTTTCCTTATGTATCTAACAATTTAAAATTGATTAAAGAATCCAAATTATGAGGTTAAAGTCACTTTCAATAGCATATTCTTTCTATTCGGTTTCATAAAAATTTATTAATTTGTTCAAAAAGTATTAGTGACTATCATAGCAATCTGAACATTCACCATTTATGAAAAGATATGAGGTTAAAATTACAAGATTAGAAGACTGGCTGCTATTATCTTCAATGATAAAACAATTTTACCAAATTTCATGAAAATAAATCGATTCCTTCAAAAATTATTAATGGGAACTACACAGATGAACTTAAATAATTTAGATAATTTTACGAAATTATCTAAATTATTGAAGTTTATCTGTGTAGTTCTTTCGTTATCCTTTTAAAGAAAGTATACCATATTAAAAAATAAATACTGTAAATAAATTTAAAGAATTAAAAAATAAAGGTTTTAATAATAAAACAAGTAGTCAAGTATTAATAAAATACGTATATTTGTAATTTTTGAATATACTAATCTTTCCAGGATAAAATTCCAATTTGAAGATATAAAAATTTACAAAATATAAAAATATTTTATTAAATTATTTACAAGCATATTAGATTTATAATTGTACAAGACACGGCAACAATTCGATAATATTTAAGTAATCAAAAAGACGACATTATTCCTTAACTCACTAATTATTTCGAATATTTTTTGAACAAAAACCATAATAATATTGAAATTAATCTTATGTAAATATAATATATATAAAATATTAAAAAATTAATCTTAAAAAACAGGGAATGCTTGAATAAATAATCTTAAAAAACAAAATAACTTATTTGAAAGCTGAAAAATAATTAACACGAGTTAATCAGATAAAAGAATTTAGTGTAATTAAATTCTAATCGCTAAAGTGATATAACGTTGATAAATATCATCCTTACAAATGCTTAGAATGTCTTACAGGCAAATTTGTTAATCCTTATAGTTGGAAACGTGAGTAATATTACTCAGAACGGTAATGCGAAGATTACAGATTTAGCCGTTATGGTTTTAAAGCGCATCTTTTGATAACTTTTAAGGGTTTAAATGCAAACTATATTTGTTATTAACAGATTAAAATGTAATGATCTTAGAAAGATGTATTATCTCATCACATTCAACAAGATAAATCCAATTTATTATTTATTAATGACTACATATTATATAGTCTCATAGGAGTTACCTTATAAATAGCTCATTCATTAAAATGAATTTATTATACTTCATGAGACAGCAATTATTGAGTTCATAATTCCAATTGGCAGCTTGATAATCAAGAAAGACATTTTATGATAGTTTAACTAAGTAAATTTACTAAATATTGCTGACCGAGATAATTTTGATGTTTCTATCGATTAAACTTGCTTATCTCGAATGTGTTGCCCAAAACTATAGTGAGTAAATGATGCGTCGGCATATATGAATTTTTACTGATATTTCTTTGCATATCATCTTGAAAATAAGAAAAAATCGATCGATTAGCAAATTTTGATATATATACAAGTAAAATACGAAAGATTTCGCTACGTGAATATTTTAATCCCACTGCAATGTGGTAGAAATCCTGTCACATCATGGGTGACAAACTGTTCTCACATATTTGATGCACGCTTTCACTTGTGTAAGTTGTAGCGTCTCCAAATTCTGTCATGTATCTTCATATATTATCAAAACCTTTAATAATGTCAAAGCAAATATCCCAAACAAAGACAGATTTCCAATTTTAGAGTTATGTTGTATTGATTAAGAGACATTCCACATTAAATCAAATTTGAAGTTTATTTTTCTCTGCATTCGAGCATCGTTTAATGTAATCCAAGTTTTTAAAAATTATTTAAAATTAAATAATATATTTTTATGCAAAAAATATAGATTAAATTCGAAGAATTAAAATTAATCTTTAAGAATGACAAAGTTTTTAAAATTCGTAATTTTTTTATAATAAAGTTTCCATTTAGCTAGAGATTGTTAGCTGTTCTTCGTTAAGTTTTGCTAATATCTAAAATTGTTACAACAACATTAAAATTATCACGATATTTTTAGAAAATTTTCAATAAAAAATTGCATATTTAATGAAATATAAAGAAATTTAATAAAAAAGTTGCGATTGGAAAGTTTACAATATAACACTTAGAAAGTTAAATTTCATATTTTTGACTTTTCTACATTGTGATTTAAGTTTATTGAATATTTTAAATTTAATCAATTATAATAAAGAAAAAAAAATTCAATTAAAAAGAAATCATATTTCTGAAGTCAAGTTGATAAGAATGGATCTCTTGAATTCTCTAGAAAAGAAAGTCTTTCGAGATGTCAAAAGATAAAATTAAAATTCAAATTTCACTGCAGAAATCACATCTCTTACTTTTCTAAAAACTCTCAAACTAAGATCTAATTTCGATTCATAAAAAAAAAAAAATTGTGCGAAAAAGTTTCGAAAATTTAATATTCCGAAATCACAGAATTTAAATTTTTTCACAGATAATGAAGTTTATCAATTCATCTTCTTAATTTAATTGTATTATTTTTGAATCGATTCTCGTTATAATTTCCAGAAATTATAGGAAAATTTTCCAATAGCAAATTTAACTTCCATTAGCAATCAGTAAAACATAAAAAGTTTTGCTGGAATTTTCTAATCATTCTAACAGGAAGAAGAATCGTTCGTTGTTATTTCGGTATTAAAATGTTTTATTTTTACTTTTTTTATATTCCTTCCCCAAAAACTTTTATTAATTTATTCTCGAGTGTTTTAACTGATATAAAAATCGATAAGTTGCAGATTGGATGTTGACATATCTGTCATTCTAAAATGTTTAACTTGTTCAGTGACATTATCTGTTAACATTGCTTCGTTCGTAGCATAAACTTTCATGTTAGAACGGAAGTAGAAAATCGGGCTGCTTTCCTTACATGTCAGGCATGATTTACGCTAGAGTTTAAAATCTAGAACTTGTGACAATTCGCCATACATCACTTCATAAAACTGACATCAGTATTGAATATGTAAATATATACTTTCAATTTAAATTTTACGTGTTTTGAATATTAAATCCTACTCTTCTACTGAAAAATTTTTTCAATTTTTATGAAAATACGTGTTTCGAGATTTAAATAAATAACAAAACAGAGAGAGTTTTTAAATCGAATCGAAAATTGTTTGACAAACTTTATCTTGTTTCTTCCCTTTTTAATATTATCCAGTTTGCTTGTAAAACTTAATTTATTCAATTTTTAAATAGCTATAAAAGTAACTTCGAATAAATTATTGAACTCCTTTATCACAGAAATAATTAGAGAGAAAAAATATATATATACAATCAATAGTTTAAACTACATTTAAATCACTTTTTATAGTGACTAATTCTTTCTAAATGTTTAAAACAACACAAATAAATAACTGTGAAGAATATTTTTTTTTTTTTTTTGCCTATTTTTAAATGATATTTCAGTTAATCGTGATTAGTTTTCTTTCGGTAATAATTTTAATTTATTGCTTAAATATAAATTTAATTACTCCAGCAAATGATACACTATATAAGAAAAAACTATACTAAAATCTAATTACTTTTATTGCATTGCGAATTCTGTAATATTTATTTGGTCATAATAAAAAACATTTACATAGTTTGTGTAACTAGAAGTTTTCATTTAATATCACATCATCTCAGTTTGTAATTATCTGATTCATGTGTTTCTTGCTCGTTGAAACGATTTTCTTTGTTTGCAGATGTTAATAATAACTTTAATTTCCATTAGGAAAAAAAATCTCTTTTTGTTGTTTTCGGAAATTATCCTTTTTTTAAAGACATAAATGTTTTTTTATTATTATTATTTCTTTTTATATTTTATGTCTGTAATAATTCTAACGTTATTCTCTATATTAGCAGGTAAAAATCTTTAAAAATTATTGTTACCTTTTGTAATGTAATCTTATCTAAAATTTGAATGGAAAGTGGAAAAAAATCTATCGCACCAACTGTTTAGTTTATAAAAATTCCATTTAAATCTATCAATAATTATAGTCAAAGCGATTAATTCCGTACTTTGTCGTGTGGAACGTGTTCTCAATACATCAGATAGGATTATAGTCGACTCTTTATAGCTGAAAAATTTGCATATCACTAGAAACTTTCGAACTAGGATAATAAAGTGCAGTTTATGACTCAGTGGCATCTCAAAGGATCGTTTCAATATTCATCAATGTTTCCTTTTGTTTTGGCTGGATCAACAAATTTATTGAATAATATAACTTCGCTATATTTTTACGTTATGTACTTTTAAGTTACTTATATAGTCGCTTTATTGTCTTCACTTTCTTTTAGATTCTTAAATACCGCATTAAATTTTCTTACTTTTGCCGATACATCGCATTATTTTCGTTCGTTTCGTTAAAAATTTTTAGTAGACTGATATTAAGAGGTATTTTGCATCCATTTCGAGGCCGAATGAATTTATTATACGCGATTTAATCAGAAAAAATTGAAACTTTGTATTAACCATTTTTCTTTTCGATATGATTAATTAAATTCTTTTACGGCAGAAGCTAAAAAACAAATTATTTTAACTCGGGTTGTTCATAATTAGCACGCTTTTATTTAAAAGAAAAAAAATAGAGAAAGGCAGAATGTCGTGCCGATGAATTTTCATGAATTGGAAATGTCTAAATTTTCTATTAAAATTTAACATAATTATTTTAATAATTAGATTAAACATTGAGCGAAATCTTTAATACTTTTAGAAGTTTAAAAAAGTTTTTTTTATTTATTTTATTTTTCTACGGATTTTATTCAAATTCTTCTTCACTTTTTTCTGACTTAATATTAGTAACTTCTGTAATAGAATCTTATCGGAAATTTAAATCTCGACTTGTTTGATTTCAATTTCTTTCGCGAGTCAGATATTTGTAAAATTCACAAACAGATAAAAATCGTAAAGAAAAAAAAAAAAATTAAAAAAAATCGATAAATACTTCTTACATTTTGAAATTTTCTCTTTCTACATCTTTTTTTTTTGTCGTTTTTTTAAAGAAATGTCACAAAACAATGAAGTGTGTTTTGTCATTTTGTATCAACATAGCATTTACCACTGTGGCATAATCGAAGAAAATGACGGATGTTTGATTAAAATTTTAATTAAGCATGTCTTTACTTAATTGAAAATTTGTAGGTGTCGTATAAATGTGTCTCGTTTACTGTAAAATTGTCACTGCGAAGATAATTAAGATGTCATCCTTATTTTACCTACAGAAAAAAAAAAAAAATTTGAATTGACGTCAGTCGATAACACACGACTATTACGTTCCCTTAGGATTGACAATTAGTTAACTACAGAATCATTCTAACTCATAATGGAAATTTTACTTGCAATTTCATTTTTCTTATTTTTTAAATATTTTAAATTTTAATAATTGTTGAGTAATTTAAAATTTTCGGTGCGAATGAATTTGAATGAAATTTTTGGATATTAATTTATTTAATTGTTTTTCGATAAGAGATGGCGCCACGATAGATTATCGATCTATTTTGTTTCTAAACCATTATTGTTTTGCAGAAAACATTTTATCGCCTCGGCGGATATTTATTGTAATAAAGAAAACATTTTCAGTCTGCGGCATTTATAGTAGATGCCATTTTCTCATTCCTCATTACGTCATAAACACCTTTCATCATTCCGTTCTCTTTATCTAGCGGTACTTCCGCTCGGCCGGCGATTAGGACCTTCGTTTCCACCTTCTAACATATGAAAGATAACATTGTGCAGAAAAGGATGTGGCCCATCATTAGCAGACATCGGAGGTAACAATATAAATCACCTGTTATCATTGTTGACATAATCTTATTATTCACTACGTCATTTTAAGAAAATTCGAAATAGAACGACATCATTATGACGTCACGCACAACGTATATTACATTTATTCAATGCAGAATTGTAACTCGTGTGAATATTAAATAATAAATTTTACACGATCGTGATTTATTGTTTCCACTACCAGATGGTTAACTCCATAACATTTAGGGAAACTTTAATGCGATAGGGGGAAAATTTATTGTTTTATATTTTAGAATTGGATTTCGAGTATCGATATAAAATACAAAATTTAATTTGAAAATATATTCTAAAAAGTATTTTTAACATAAAATTACATATCACAAAATACTATATTTTATAATTGGATGTGAAAAATTCAATAGAATCAAAATTCGTGATGAAATTTTCATATCTGATCAAAAATAATATCGATTTATAATCCAATTCTGATTTTTATTTAACTAATAACTTTTAGATTTAAAATTAAAAAGTAAAATTATTATAAAATTTTCGGAACTGGAATTTCTCATTTTTCTCTTTTAGGTAAAAAAGTCCCTAAATCCTTATTTCGTTAAAGAATTTTTTAAAACCATGATGGCTGCCAAATCGATGTTCTATTATATTAATATTTGATGTGTCAGATATGTCATTTTATATAAAGTATCGAAACGTGCTTCGATCGATTTATATACAGTCTGCAACTTAAAGTTTAAATCGAATTTTTACACCATTTTCAACTTTGTAAACAAAAACTTCACGTTTTCGGCGTTAATATCAAAGAACGGATAGATACAATGCCATCAATCTAGAAGAGGAGAAAGAAAAAAGAAACAAGAACTGCTGATCAATGATTTACTGGGTATGATGGTTTTTGAACATTTTTGAATTCGTTTCTTGTCAGCTTAGTATGATTAATAGAAATTTTTGAATGAAAAAGATATTCTACGATGATGTCAACTTGTTCGTTAAATTTTCATAAAAGAATGATATTATTCATGTCAAACTTGAAAATATCTGTTAATAATACAGCTACATATTAAATTAAAATTAAATCATCTCAAAAATTTAATATTCAAAAATTATGATAATATTTCGAAATATAAAAATATCTCATCTTATTAAAAACAGAAATTTAATTATAAAATTTCTGCCGCCACTATTTACTGTTCATGCAATTATCCCACATCAGATTTGGCGCATAAATCAACCAAACAATCCGCCATTTTGAATCATCTAATGGAATAATTGCTATATTACCATTTGGAAAAAGTGATAAATTTGTGATGAAATTCGTTCAGTTGGAATTGAAAATTTTTAATATGTTGGAAATTTTTACAAACTTAATACACCATGGAATTATTAAAATTGTAAGTAAATCGATTTCCTGCAATTATACAATTTTATTTTGATATACATTTAGACCAATTTATTATTAATGTAATTTTCTAAAATTAATCAAAAAGTATTCTGGTTTCTGATTAGTGATCATTTATAAATTAAGTTTTATATTATGCAAGAAATAAAATTTTGTTTATAAATATTTTTTTCGGATTTTTTAGTGCAAAAAATGTCCCAATTTTAAAATGTCGAATAAATTTCTATCATCAACTCGATAAAAATATATAAAGATGAAAGTTAAACGCTTTTGAGTAAAGGTAAGTAAGAATACTATAATAATTTGATATGATTATTGTTAAATCAAAAGTTTAGAATTAATTAAAACAAAATGCATATTATATAATATGGTATATATTGTATATATATACAACATGTATTTTGTTTTAAATTTAGCTTTATTATATTTTATTAGTTTACAGTAATTAGTGATCTTTTTTAGCATGTTTTATGATGTACAGAAAAATTTATAAATAATAAAAATATAATAGAAAAAGAATTACTGTATTATAGTTGAGATTTGAAATGAATATTTTTATTATATATTTAAGAAAAAATATTTTTCTTAATTCAATTTAAAAATCTGCTATATACAAAAAAAAAAAAAAAAAACGTGAATAAACTGTTAAAACAAAATCGAAGCATTTTATATTATAAAAAAAAATTAGTTTATTGATTTTTATATACATGATATTACAGAAAGCTATATTGTATTTCATTTCGATCCCAACTCACTTAGCTATTGTCCAATAAAAGTAAGTTATTTGAATTCATATGTAATTTTCCATTCGATACATTTATATTTGTATTAATTTTGACCTTTTTAATTTATATTTTGTTTAATTATTTCAAAATTTTAATTCTTATCAATCTTTATTGTATAATTTTTAAATTGTGAAAGTTATTTTAATATAATATTTAATAATTGTGCATTGAAGATGTTTTTCTGATCAGCATTCTATTTAATTTAAATAAATTTTTAAATGTGTAAAATAAATACAAATTATTAGAAAAATTTATTGAAAGTTATAAATTGAAATTCATCAGGTACAAAAATATAAATTAATATTTGCTAACAAAGATTTCGTTAACTTGAAGAATTTCATTCATGTGGCATGATAGAAAGTGTAGATCGATAGTTCCTTTGCATTAAAAAATATTTCTGGAGGAAAAAATTTGTATCTCTGAAACAATAACATACTGGATAGTCGGCTAAGTGAGCCTTGTGTAAATGCTTCAGCTTCTCCCAGAAGACTCGAAATTGAATCCAAGACCCATCATTTGGAAAATATATATGGGAAATCTGGGCCGGCCGTCAATCTTCATCCTCTACAATTCGGCTTACTTCTCTACAGAGCTGAGCTATTTTAGCAAGACTATGATATGACAAGGCCTATTTTAGTCTCCTCAATTAATAATCAGCAATTTGGAAAGTGGCGTCATCTAATGACAAATAAAAAATATTCTCGACTAGTTATTATATATTCTCAACTAGTTAACGAAATCTTTGTTAGCAAATATAAAAAATATTCATCAATTGAATTAAAAACTACCTGAAGTCTTTTGGACTTCTTTTTTCCTCGTTTAGATCAGAGCTTTCATTCAGGCTGTAGTTTGTCTCGCTTGAATTTACTGGCCAAAATGGCCACGTGATAATGCTTCAAGCTTTCCATCCATAAGACTTGAATCGAATGCGGATCCTGCATCTCAAAAATTTATATGAGGATCCAATCCACGCAGACATCCGGCCGAACCAATGATTGGAGTCGGCCGGATTAGCCGCGAGGAAAAGCTTCGACTTTCCACTGTAGAAGACCCAGATTAGATTCTCAGGTCCCATCCCTTGGCTATTTTTTCATGAGATCCGAGCCCAGCCGTTGATTCCCATCGTCTACAATCCGGCTGATCTTCTGCAAGGATGGGCAACCTATGGCAGATTGTTATTATACCCCGCCATTTAATAATCGTCACTGATTGGAAAGTGCTGTCATCTATTGATAAGGAGAACCCTAATGATTGGGAAGAGTTGGTAAAAAAGAAAAAGAAAAAACATAATTGCCACAAATTAAGTTAGCTATTCCTATGAAAGCTTCATATTTATGTACATATATCTTGTTTTTTTAACAATATCATTATAATTTAAAATTTTAATTTTGTAAATTATTATATTTACAACAGGTAATATAATAAATATAAAACTTGAAATTTCTAGGAAAGGTCATTATTTGGAAGAACAACGAGATGTATTTTGAGAGCTAAATAAGTGAAAGCAAAGCTGAAATTAGTTAAAAAATATTTAAATGTTCAACAGCATTTAATGATAATTTATGGAAGTAATCTATGATTCACATTTCGTCATCTATATAGGTTTTTAAGGTATTTTTCAACAGATGATGCCTCTGCAATCTGTTGATTACTAAATAGCGTGGTTTTTCAGGCTCTAAAACTGGCAGCCGTATCTCTGTGAACAGAAGCCAGACTATAAAGAAGATTAACTTGTAAGAAGAGGATCGAAAGCAAAGTCTAGATACCTGCGTAAATTTTATAGAGTGAGATCTAGCTCCATTGGGTGGAAAGCTGAAGCATTTCCACTATATGAAGAAACAACAGCACAAGTGAGCAGACCTTTTCTGAGCTTGTACACAAAACAAGTTTATTAATTAAAGTAAGAGTAGCGCTTTCGGCTTTCGTTAGCCATCTTCAGCTCTTACAAAATAACAGATAAATAATTCTAGAAGATTAGAACAATACAAACTTTCGAATACGTTCTTAAACAGTAACATTATAATACATAGACGTTTCAAGAAATAAAATAAAAATAAAAGTTAACGAAACGTAATAACAAATTTTTGGGATAATATTATGGTATATAAAATTAATGTAGAATAATAACATATTAGAATCATGAGCTACCTTTTTGAGTCTACAACTCACGGGTAAACCCGTCTAAAAAGTTCAATAAAGCACACAGTGCAAACTTCGTTTTTTATTATATTAAAAACTGAGTCCCGGATGAGTTTTATTGCTACGATTTTAGCAAGTATTTCCAGGGTTTAGGGAGATCTTGGACCTGCCTGTCATTAATTAGATGTACTCCCTCTCTGTTCTTGAAAATCTGCAAATTCTCGGCGATTAATAAATCCTGGAGGTTACGAACTTGTTTCACTATTTTTGCGTCTTCCCATTTTATTTCAACATTGTTCTCGTAAGCTCTAGAGGCCAAGGATGTAGACAATGCGGCATTCTTTATATTTCTTTTATGTTCTTGTATTCTGTCACTCAAGTTTCTTCTGGTGGAACCTATGTAGACTTCTTCTGTTCTTAAATCTAAGTTGTATAATGGGATTTCATAGACGCCATTTTTTCGTTCTTCATTTCTGGGCTCCTTCTCGTTTCTAATCAAATTGAAAATTGTAGGAGGTCTTTGATAAGCTAGTTTAGTCTCACTTTTATTAATAATGGTCTTAGATAACTTTGAGTCTTTCAGTGTGTGAGGTATCAGTGTATAACGGTGGTTTTGCTTAGGTACAGAAGCAGCTGAAGGTGTAGATGTATCATGTAAGCTTCTTGTTTGGTTTTGATGGTTTATTTCATTAATGAGTTTTTTAATAACGGTAGATCCATATCCATGCATCTTAGCTAAAGATGTTATAAGGACGATTTCTTCATCCAGAGATTGTCTGACACTGTAATGTGTGAAGGCTCTGGTAAGGAGGGACCTTAGAGCTGCTCTTTTGTTCTTCCATGTGTCGTTGGACTACTCGGGGATTATAATAGTCGCTCTAGTTGGTTTTCTGTACACCTTTGTAGCAAATGTGTTATGCCTTATGCTTATATCAACATCAAGAAAATGCATTCTAGTGGTACTCATTTGGTCAAGTTTTAGCTTAAGACCATAGGTTGGGAGTGTGAATTTCTCTTCTAGCTGGTGTACGTTATCTTCTGAGGGCCATATGACCAGTAAGTCATCAACATACTTGGTATAAAATATTGCCTCTTTGATCTAGGCTTGTTCTAGGCTGGAAGTCTCCAGTGCTCTGAGCACTACTCTGCTAGCACACCCGCTAACGGGCTGCCAGTGGGGACACCCTCCGTCTGTCGATAAAATTTATTGTTGTATTCAAAATAAGACTTGTTGCATAAGATGACGGCCAGGTCTGTATAAGGC
>WUQG02409920.1:0-16383 GCA_011317285.2 Androctonus mauritanicus
TGCTACATTCAGTTCTACTACTATAATTTAAGTTAGGTTTGATCCATTAAAATTTAAATAGACATATGATCAGACTACTGTCTAAATTAGACTAGTCTGTAAGACATTTTTTTGTGTTTCTAGTGACTATGCCTAACTCTTCTTTTGGGTCTTTCTTTTTTTGGATTCTTTTGGGTGGTGAAAGTTTTCGCTTAGGCTCTGACTATGCCTAAGCCAAAACTTTCACCACCCAAAAGAAAATGATGCAAACATTGAATAAAACTATGTTCTAAGTACTTATTGATCTAATACTCTTGGAAACTACTTGGAAGAAAATACTGTTTTTTTAATTATTTCAGAAATGGAATACTATTCCATTTAACTCGTATCTTTGGAGCAATATGGAATTTTGCGTCTTTAAATAATTTTTTAAAATACTCGATAGATGTATAAAAACTATGACCACCATGTTTAAATATGTTATATGGGAATGTCCATATCAGGTAATAACAGGTGAGAACCATATAAGCTTTTTTAGAATTTTTTATAAATTATAAAAACAAAATGTTATTCCAGTTACTCTATATATAAATTTATATTGTTGGCTGCCAAAATTTTAATGTGGGGAGGATAATATTAATTTGATAGTGTTGGCCTTTATGAGCGAACACTATCGAAATATTCTTTCCCAAAAGACAATAAATAGGAGAAAAGTACAAGTCAATCTCTCAGAAAATAAAAATCTGTCACTGTACCCAAGGAACTTGGGTGTTTGGAACGTCTAAGTAGCTGGAGATACAATTTTTTAATTAATTATTAGTAGAAAAGAGAAAAATGAGCCATAAAATGAAGGCTATGTAACCAATACAATTCTTTTACTTTGGTGTTCTTAGTGTGTTAGAAAAAAAAGAAAATTTTTGAACTCTCACGAAATTTATAGATATCAGAAGGTAGATAAGGTTGGAAATGTTCCTACCAGCTAATATTAGCTTTGTATTTGAAAACTTGAAAATCGGTTTGGGCCAGCAAACCCAAGAAAGTTTAAAAAAGGAAAGAAAATGATTTGGTGGAAATAAAAATCTAACAGCTTTGATAGATAGTTAAAAGTGACAAAAAGTGATTAATTAAATCTTAGAATAATAATTAATTTTTATATTTTTTGCAGTCTCCCAGAAAAGAAAGAAAAGAAACCGTGGCCAAATGACTCCCAGCCCAAAAGTAAGAAGGAAAAAATTGCTATTTATCTAAGTATTTAAGTAGAAATGTCAAAATATCGGTAGACGAGTGAGTCAACATCAGTTATTAGGCCTGTACCACCGTTTCCTAGATATATATTAAAAATTTAAGTGGAAAAAAAATGCGCTAGTAAATGGCGATGGCCAGCCAAACAAAATGCGTTTCGTAATTTCGTTGTGGGAGAAAAATCGACAAAATTTACTGTTAAAATACTTTTAGGCAGTTATTTTTAAAGCTTAAAAAATGATAAAAATTAACGGTTTTGGCCTATATACCTGTAAGTTCGTATAACATGTATCATAATATTTATATAGACCTAAAAAGTCGAAAATGGAATGCCAATGATTGTGGTTTTAGAAAATCTTCTATTTTATTTTGGTCCTATTCCTAAAATGGACCATGAAGACTTTTAAATGGTCCATATATTTAATAAATTCGCCTACCACCCCGATGGGCCATGCCAAATCTATATGGAAAAGATAGATTTGACATGGGCAAAATCTAGTAAAGAACCATACTGCTACTGTTCTACCGATTTATAATCATTTTTCAGGTTAAAAAATGAATACTTGTAAGAATTGAAATATGAAATTTCTGATTTAGTGCATTTTTTCATATATTTCATTTTTTAGCTGGGTCGATGATACAAATAACACATTAACCTAATTTTTAAAGTTCCACCCATATAAATATTTATAAGGTTTTAGCTACGTATTAAACGTGGTTTTTCTCCCTATTGTTATAGCTAAATATCGGTAAAATTAACGTTTTGGTCACCAAAAAATCGGCTATTCGCTTATTTTCGTATATTATACATTATAAGCAAGATACGATATAGCTAACCAGAACTAAAAAATTTCCTTCTTAAAAATATGCTTAAATTTTCTACCAGAATGAAAAAAAGAAGAAAGTTTTTTAGCTCTGGTGAGTGGTGCGATACGTCTGAGGCCAAAGATTTTGAAATTTAATCCCACAGACAACTTTGACCAGGTAACAATATTTAATACGATAATTATCTTAATTGGCATATTTTGTTAATAAATTTTTATAGGGGATAGTTGATTTAGTCGATCGAATGTACCATTGGTAATATATTTCTAAAACGTATCAATCGGCTAATTTCCACCTCCACGTAATTACCAATAGTAAAAATTTTCAGCGTATCAATGATAGGCGTGAATGAATTCCGGCCAGTGAGTGAAAACCACGTGCCTGGCTGGCGTTATCGGGATTCCATTCATTGAACGGAAGTTGTAAATCGAGAATTAAAGAATGAAACGTAAAATGTTTCATTCATTTTTATCCAAAGTAATTATTTTTTTTTTATAAATAAGCTTATGGCCTGGGTATAATATTCAAAATCATAGAGAGAACCCATAAAATAGCGAATTAAAAAAGTATCGTAATTTCAGAGTACCGTATAAATATAATAATTTGGTTTGACTCGGCTGGTTGTCTGTTCGGAATGAAAAATTATACAAAATTTATATTTTTCGGTTATAAATGCGTAATAACCAAGATATTCGAAGAAATTTAGTTTCGCACTAAAGATAAAAGACCTGAAGGTAGAGTACCATCTAAATATAGATACAGTATTTTGTTATATGTTTATACGGACTAAAGTAGTTGAGCTAATGTAGGGTTATGTAGAACAAATATATAAATAGAATTTGCACAGTTTACCATTAGTACTGATTATGGTTCTTTCTTTTCTTATTTTTTTTTACCGATTACTCGAATAGAAACTTTCTAAAAAATCGGAAACAAACAACGATTTTTAAATTGGGAATGATTACCTTCAGCAATTTTATACTAAAATAGCTCGATTGTTGCCTAAATTTGTTACTGTCGATAAGATAAATGGCAGGGTGTAGAATATGAAATTAGAAAGGAACATACGCTTATCCGGTTGACCACTATGATTTTTGCAGGTAAAAAAATAAACAATATCTCAAAAAATAATTATTCTATTAGAAAAACGTCATTGGCATCATTTTCTGTTCGAGTCGAAACTTGAGAATTATTAAAGCGTTTTTCTTAAGAACACAGGCACACACAGACATACATATATATATATGAAAGTATTGTCGAATTAAACGTCATTATAACGTTCAAAATTAAGTTTAAAGTGTACCGTATAAATTAAATTAAATAAATTGTATTGGTCTGAGTATCTTTTTCACGTTGGCTGTTAACTTTTTCACTGTAGACAAAATAAAATCGCCTACTCTCGACTTTATCATTACGCAATTTGGGTACAAAATGATAAAAACTTTGAGTTAATTTATGTATTTAAATAAGTCGAGGATGGTTTCTTTTTTATCCGAGAACGTTAGCTGTTCGCTCATCATTAAGAAAGCGTAACAAAAATGGCTGACAGTCAATTAACACTTTGAGATAGTCTAAAAGGGTAAGAGTTGTCGAAACGACACGATTAAAATGTATAATTTATAATTTAGAGCTATTTTGGACGAATAAACTAGTTATTTATGGATTTAACCTTCAGCCGGCCGCACTGTTTACATTTAGAAAAAGACTAGGTAGCCCAAGCAGTAATTATCGGTTCCTTACTATTTTAGAAAACTTGTATAATTTGACTATGTACGTTAGCAACTTTATAAATTTGACTAAGAAGGCTGGGTGAGCAGCGACCAATTTTTAAACATGATCTCTACAACCCTTTGGGAATTCCACTCGTACGCTCGGCCATCTTTCAAATTATGATTAATAGCTAATTTATAACTATATAAATATTAAATAAATTGAAATTTTTAAATATAAATTCCTTTTTCTAAAATTAAAATTCATTTTCCCTTACTTATTGTATTTTTTTACGCTTATTAAAATTAATTTAAATCTATTAATAGCATTTTTAATTGTTTTAAAATATTCCTTTTAATAATATGAAGGAATTAGCTTTCTTCCACTACCGATCGCGTCGGATGCGGGGAAAGGAATCTAAACTTAGTGACTAACTTAAAAGGGATAGTCCATAACTCCTCAACTAGATTCACCATTAAGTTCCTTCTTAATTGGGTTTTGGGCTGACTGAAACCAGGATCATTTTTGGAGGTAAATGGAGCTAAACTGATAGATTCGATCATAATTTACATCCACAAATTGAGAGCTGGGCAATCGGTTTTTATTCGAGGTGTCGCTAGCTGGGACCTTTCGGGCCCTGCCCACCTTCAAACTCATCAATTTTCCTGTTTAAGGCGTTTTATAGTTTTAAAAGAGTCGACGGTCATCCGTATATAAGATATAGGAGCCCAATTTGATTCCCATTCTTACGTTACTCGATCCCTTTACCTTCTTTGGATTCGTTCCACTTTCAATCGATGATTGAAGGAGGTTATGGAATATTTTGGCCAATTAATGTCGAAAAACCGCCTAATCGGAGTTAAATGGAATATTCGACTTAAATTTATCGTTTATCTCGAAGGATAAACCCTTAAAATTTTTAAAAATTAAATCGATGGGAAAAACTCCCAAGATAATTGGGTGGATGTGGAAAGGCACAAAATTAATTATAACGATTAAAGTGGCGAAAAATTTCTTCCGTGGGTTCTTTTCGTGTGCGTTTTTATTTATTTTTTTAAATTCGTCGGATTTTATTAATCGAGAGAAGAACTTTGCCGCCATTTTGTCTTTACTAATCATGCGCAGTAGACAGAATTAACAATTATTTAAATACGACAAATTTTATAGTATTTTTCGACCAAAGGGGAACTAAATGAGGTTGTTTTGAGAGGGGAAGACGAATAGGGTCAAGATGGTAACCAAGTTGGCAAATATAGCGGGCGAGCAGACGGAACTATTTACCGTCGGCGGCGTAGTATTACAGGAAGTAGCGGCGGGTCGACAAAGTTTTCATTTTTAGACGAGTTCAGACGAGGAAGTGTAGTTGTGTCGTTGTATCTTCTTTCGAACGTTTTAAACGTCGTTTGACCTCAAAAAAATGAATATCCATCGACATAATAATGACGGACGGTAATGTGGACGAGTAAGTAGTAAGCATTTGTTGGCTGTAGTAGTAGGTTAAATGATTGTCTGGGCGATAACGGTTTTTGTGGCTGAATTCCGTCAAAATATCGTAAAAAGTGGCCATCCGTCGACCAGACGGATGGCCAGGCGGCCTATGGGGATGTTGGAGATTCACTCCATTACAAATACACCGTTGGTCAATGAATGCACTGGTATGAATGAATTATTGGGCCTGGGCTACATCGGATGGCACTCCGCGCATACTATCGCTGTTATATTTAATTTAATCGAATTGTTTTATTAAATTTAGTCTAGTCGGATTAATAAAAACTGTGACGTTTGTGTGTTGTAGTGCTACCTTTTTGGTTCGAGTCCGAGCTCAGGTCATGGCCAGGGACGATTCGTCCGGAGGTTGGGTTCCGATGGGAACCGGTGGACTCAGCAACGTATGCGTCGGAAAGAGGAACGTCGTCTGCGACGAGTCCAACCGTCGCGAGTACGTCATCTACGGTAGGAGAATCGCCGATCAAACGGTAAGTGCGAGAAGGGGGAGCGTTGACCCGCCACCCTGTTTAGTCTGATTCCAAATATAGAAAGCGGTCCGGACGTACACCATCTGGTCCTTCCGCTGCCACAACTATTTGACACAGGAATGTATTTTTGCCTTTTAGGTGGTGCTGTGCTGCGGCATCAACAGGGACTTCCAATACAACAAAGTGATGCCCACCTTCCACCATTGGAGAAGCGGCGACAAGAAATTCGGATTGACTTTCCAAACGGCTGCCGATGCACGCGCCTTTGATAAAGTCGTCAGGTCGGCCATCGACGATATCACAGACGGTAAGTCGCCTTACCGTTCTTTTTTCTTTATTTATTTTTTAACATCCCTGTAAGCCGTTTCCTCCTCGCCTTTCATTGATCAGCCGCGCCGTGCGGATGTGACCTCCTTTCTGTTCATTCAGTGACTGCTCGCGCGCGCCGCCATCTGGTGTTTTACAAGAGAGATACGCGCTACGTTTCCCCAACCGTTTTTATCCTCTACGCCTCCAATGGCTAAGCTAATTTCATTTAAAAAATCCAATAGGCCGCCCACATACGCTTAAAAGTAAAGGTCCTCCTTATTACCAAAAATTCGGAAGACGAAATAATTAATTAATTATGAAGACAACCGGCTCGTTGGTTGGTCCGAGAAAGAATACATTTAGCTCGATTTGGTTGATAGATATCTCAATAGGCGCCCGAATTTTTGAGTTTTCGTTACGTAAGACTTAAAAATTACTTTGATAAAAGAAAAAAAAAAACATAATTTATATCGCTATACGGTTAGGAAAGATTTTCTTCCTAGAATTTTGAATTAAATGAATTACGGTATTCAGCTTCCTATTCTGTACAAAAACAAATTTAGTCGATAGTTTAATGATGGTGGAATGTGCTATAGGCCACCTTCCCGCTTCCAATTGTTTAAATCCATTATGGCAACAATAATAATTATTATTTTATTGATGTGTGTATACAGAAATGTCGGATGTATTAACATTAACCCAAAATGGTATAGTACAGTATAATCTGCTATTAAGCAAATTATACTGTACTATATCATTTGTGGGTTGGTTTTGGTAAAGTTGTAAGGTGAACCGTATCTCGAAAGTGATCTGTCCCGTTTGATCACGAAATTTGTGTCGTATGTCGTGTAAAAACAGCCAAATCGACAAAAGAAATGTCAAGTCAGAACTGTTTGGATATTTCTGGCGCACCATCCGTAAAAAACCATATACAGTATTAGAATAACTGCCGCCTTTAATGTGTGAAATGTCTACAGTTTTATGTGTATAAGTAGAGCATTATGTAAGACGAAACAACAGTCACCATGGCAAATGGCCCCAAATCTCTAATAGTTTGGATAACGTTGCATAATATGTGTATAATAAATAGTTCAAACTTCCACAACTGTGCCATAATTTTCCCATTCCATGGTTAAAAAACAAAACGCTTGTTGGCCCTGAACACTTTATTCCAAACGATATCAGTTTCTCAGATATATATGACTAAGGCAATTTTTTAAATTAAATTAAAAAATAACGTTGCCCGTCCTTCTCTAGGCCGTCAATCGGCTATTTATACCATATTGTAAAATTTTTGACGGCAGAAATGGATATAATTTAAAAGATGAATAAAACTTCATTCTGCCAAAAGTAGAAGTTTAACCGTCATCGATGATGTACAGGAAGGCAGCATTCAGATTACAGTATCGATATTAACTGTCCCGAGTATCTTTATTATACCAAATAAGTTTTGATTAACCTTTTGAAAAGATTTAAATTGGCCAGATTGAATGTCTTTCCTCTGCCTTGGTTACTAATCGATGAGACCAATAACGAAATGCTTTTTTCATTATTATATGGAGATTATAGTTCCGACTCGAATAAAGAACAAAATACTATTAATAAAATTTTTATACTATACTTGCGCGTAAACATAAGTATCGTCATTACTACCTACCGCCATCTGGTGGCAAAAAATAATAGAAATTTTTGTTTATATATATATATATATAGTTACTCTGTATATAAACAAACATCCACGTTTCTTTAATGCTGTAAGATTTTTAGAATTTCGATGGAAATCGTTTATTTTGACGTGTAAAACGCGGTTCCAATGACCATATCAAAAATAAAGTACCCGTTTAGACGTACTTTATTTTTGATATCGGTAGGAAAAAGTCTAAAATGATCCGTTCCATGCATTTATATCTTTAAATGGAAGAGAAATGATTGAATTCAGAAGTAGATTACCATCGTGGGTATTTCTAACTTGTCTTGGCTTTATTTTTCAACCAGCATATTATCTCTTCTATCAGCCATTATGACCAATGATACAAAAAACTAACCACCGATAATTTTGAATTATAAAAATTTGCCGATAAATGCAATAAATTTCTAAATGTCAAAATTTTTATGTGGCTCCCTATTTAAGAATAGCTCAGCCAAGTTCAATTGAGAATGAATTCATCATCGTGTCCGTTAATTTTTTTCTCGTTAATATTTTATAAAACTTTTTTTATTCTTGTATTTATCGATTTCTTCGTCAGAATCCGATTCATTATAGTTCCACCTTTCTGAGTAAAAATTATCGTTTTTACTTAATTCGATTGATACGATTGGATCTCTTCCATGTAAATAAAATTTTTTGATTTATGAAAAGTTAAGTACGGTATAATTATATATACACATACTGTATATGTCTATATAAAACTTGTCATTCATGTTAATGTATGTTGTATATATGATGCGTTTGAACTTTACTGCCAAACTTTTGAGTCTTATTCACTGGTGGAATCTGAGTGATTTGATATAAAGGAACCTACAAGTACTTGTGACTTCTTAAGAATCACTAGGTTTTAAATCTTCATAAATCTTAACAATATTGTAAATTATGTCATTTTAATGAATTTTGTTTTCGTTTTTGAACATAATGTAAAGAATTAGGTGGTCAATAAACCTAATATTTTCTTAGAACAGTGGCATTCCTTTTCGGAGTGGTGGAACGCTTTTATTATAAAAAATTATATAAAAAGCACAACACCAAAATCAATAACGTTTATACATATATAAGACGATTCAGTTTTCAAATTAACAATAAAAAATATACATTTCAATTCTTAACATATCTTTTATTAAAAATTATAGATTAAATATACGAATATATTCCATGATTTTGCGTAACACCGGTTAGGAACCGTGCCCTAAATGCAAAAAGGGTATTTTTTGTTAAAATCGTTTTCTCTGTACATAATGTGTGGAGGCGCCAACACTGTACATTTCTTATATCGTAAATCATATGCGAACAAAGTTTGCTGATAGAATAGAAATTCGCTCAGAATATACAGGTATCCCTCCTATAACACGGTAGATACGTTGCTAAAAAACACCGTGTGGTGTGAAACCGTGTTATATCAGACCCGGAGCCAATACAAAAAAAAAAAGTTATGTTCCAAAACCAATTAAAAACAAACAAAATTTTCTTTAATTCCGCATAATAAAGTTATTTTTTATTAAGAATATTAATAACACGAAATATAAAGAAAGAAAAATATATATAGGTATGACCCTAAAAAACAATACAGTATAGTAAAACAAAAGGAAAGAAAGTATACTGTCTATGTAACATTCGTTTGATAATTATATCTTCCTTATCGCTGTTTGGTTAAAACCAGAACGTTATTTCTTTAACAATATCAACTTCACTTTCTTAACTTTTTCCTGCATTTAAAGTTTATATATCTTCCGCTGTCTTTACAAAATTTGCAATCTAACCGGCTACCATCCGCTAGAAAACAATCGTTCCTTAACATTTACTCAAAAACATTTATTCATAAAAGTCTTACTTCTCTTTCATATTCCTCTATCGAAGTATAAAAACTCATTTTTTATCCAAGAACTGAACATTGGGAACACAATGGTGGCCAATCAACTCAATTTCAAATCGAAATCAAAAATAGATTGCGTATCGTGTCTCATGGCCAACTAGCGAAATTGGATTTATGACTAATTTTAGCCAAGTATTTCCCATGATTGTATTTTGTGTCCCTAGTATGGATTTCGTTTACTTTCTTATCACACAAAAATTAATGAAAATGTTTTGTATGGTAAGAAAGTAAACGTAATTTTCGAAATGTGCTAAGTAAAAACCGTGTGGTAGAAATATTGTGTTATATGAGAGTTTCCGCCATTTTCAAATGGTGTTAGAGCGAAACCCTGTTATAGGAGGATAGTCTACTTCCTATAACAGGGTTTCGCTCTGACACCCTACCTGTATATAAATCGTCACTACGAATTTTTTCTATATCTGAGACTCCACCGATTAACAAATAACAATACTGTACCTGCATAAATATAATTTCATCAAAAAATGTATAAGATTCCTATCTTTCGAGGAATTTCAGCGCCATACTGTACACAATATCTTAACTTCCCGAATAATATGCAAGATTAAAACAAAACTCGAAGCATTTATGCGTGTGTAAAGAAATTACTTAATTTAAATATTCATATATGTCCCATGGCATAGTTTAAAAAGTTACGGGTATAAAAAATATTTGATGGATTCATTTCATTATTAATAATATAAAATACAGTAATTTGTTAACTAATTTAATTTAAGAATAGTGTACTCATTTTACCACTAAGGATGTATCTTATATTATCCAGATAGTAGAGCTGGTCATTTCATTTCTGAATATTCATATACAGGAAAATAAATATTCTAACGTCATTTTTACATTGTGTTTCTTTAATTTTACCCATATAAAGTTCTGATACGAAATGCGCAATTTCGCTTTAAAGAATAAATATCGTTTATTCAGCGTGACTGAAACGTTTTTTTAATCTGGAAAATATTTCTCTAAAAATCAAAGTAAAATATATCATTAATATAACTACATTCTGACAATATTTTTAACTAAAAATGTCCCTGATTATAAAATATATAATAAAAGTGTAATTTGACATTTTCTAGTTTCTGCTTTTAGATATTAGAACAGTGCTTGTTATATGGCTCAGTCTTTAATACTTCCATGTCCATGCAAATGCACTGGTGTCTGGAATCACTCAATTTTTAAAAACAGGCAAATAAGAAAGCTGTACTGTCTCTCTTCCTTGCTATGAAGATGTGAAGTTACTTCCATCATAATACAAGATACAGTATTTATTTACAAATTATCCCTGTTCAATTCCCAGAAAACATATTAAAATTTTTATTTATAGAGTGTCCCATAAAGAACGCAACTTTTGAGTGCATAATAACATACAAATTTATTGATGAAATTAAGTAATTTATATATTACATATTTACATATTTTTGCAGTGTATGCTACCTGTGATTATGTATGAAATACGATATTACTCAAATGCCCTCCACGATTTTGTAGGCACACACTCGTTCTTTCGATGAAATTTTCCATAACTTTTCGGCATACTTACACCTCTAGTTCTTAAATTACACGCTGAATCTCGGCCTTGAACTCTGGAAGTGATCGTAGTTTGTTGGCGTACACACGAGATTTCAAATACCCCTACAGAAAGAAATCACATGGTGTCAAATCACAAGATCTGGGTGGCCAATTCCACAACTGAACCGGTTTTCTCAAATTTAGCACTCAGTCTCATCACAGTCGACTTATTCGGTGCATTACGTCAATCAAACATTCCATGGAGTTTGCGAACATTCTCTGCACAACATTCACTACATTTGTAATAAGTTTTCACTATGACAACACGCTGTTCCGTCGTGAAGCCTTCCATTCCTATCCGTACAGAAAACAGGTGACGATCATGCGCTATTCGGCGCTCCGTGACTACTAACCACAAAGACAACCGATGAAAATCGTGTAACGTTCAGTGCTGTCAACTTACTAGAACAGAAATTGCGAGCATTTCAAAAGTTGCATTCTTTATGGGACATCCTTTATGTATATATGTATGTATAAGCAGAATTTTTTGACAAAAAAATTTCTGAAAAGGGGTCTACTTATATATAGTGTAGTCAAAAAGTGGAAATTTTTTCCCCAGATGATAAAATTCGCCGTTTCTCTCGCACTTTTGCGCCAGCCGCTCGATTCGCCATATTTATTGGTAACAAAGATCATCTTACTGGTTCTTTTGATTTTTTCGTTAAAAATATATGGATATGTAAATTAACATTTTGGTAGACATTTAAATATTGGATACTATATAATATGATTGATCGAAAAAATATAAAGAGGTCGCGTTATCTCCTCTTTACCTTGCTCTTTAAGCTAGCCAGCTGGATGCGCATATTTACTATATTTCTAAAAATACCTATTTTTTTCTCGATTATATTATTATTAAAAATATGCGGATCCATATGAATATTCGTATTTAAACAAATCAAAAATATTGATATAATTTGCGCTTGGTAAAGAACATGGGGAATTTATAGATCGATCTTTTTTATGAGTATATATGGTGGTAAACATGATTGCTGCTTTCTTTTTGATAACAGATGTCGCTACTTTCCATTTAGATAGAATACTAAATGGTCGCGCGAAACAAGTACTTCCACAGGCCATTCATCCCTGTGGAAGGATCATCCGAACTGTGGAGGATGGGGATCAATGGGCCGGCATGAACCCCAAGAGTGAGACCCGAGAATCGAAACCAGGGTGGAAAGCAGAAGCGTTTTCACACATCCAATCCGGCCGAGTTAATATTAAATAGAAATATAGTAATCTCAGATGTTTCTGATCGACAGTTTGTTCAAAATATGCAGAATCAGATAGTTTTAATCATTTAGAAAATATGGGATGATTATTTTGCAGCCGATTTCGGATATCGGATGTGTGCTTCCGATCAATTCCATATTTGTGTTTACAGGGCCTGAAGGCTGTGGCGTTAAATTGTGAGTTCTTCAACTAGCGTAAGAACTTTAAAATATGCATATACTTTCTAAATGCAGTTTACTAGGGCCTGGATAGGGCCCCAGTAAACCTATGCAACGCTATGTTTTATATTTAAAAAAATTCTGTCGGGCCTGCTTATTAATGACAAGAAAAAAAATACATTATGAGCTCAATGAAGGCAAAAGTTGTTTTGATTTTTATTTGTATGATCTATTCAAGTATTGTAATTTGATCTTGATGATTATTATAATTTTTTTTATGTAAAATTCGTAATTTCATAAATATTTGTCAAATTTGAATTTGGAATTCTCTATATCTGCAGAGTCTCAGACCGGTACTCAAGCGCCAGTGCGTAAGTATGGTCCAGTTTTCGGACCATCCACTATGTGCGGTTCTCTACTCACGTCAGTTGCGGAAAAAATTTCTGTTGTGTGTTTTGAATTCAAATCTTTATCATTTAAACTTTGTTAAATATTTTTGTTGTCAAGATTCGAAAATGACAAAAAATTTTACTATATCTGTGATATTTTCTGCTGAACAAACAATTCAATAAAATCGTATTGAAGAGAAACGCGAGTGGAAGTGATACCAAATAATCGCATTCTGCTTCCCATTCTGCTTTTTTTCTTGTAAAATTAAAAATTTTTTGTTTCCTTTGCTTTTTTTTTGTCGCATTGGAATGTTTCTATAAACCTGACATTTTGTCAGTGGCCTTATTTATTACAATAATGAAATGGAATTGGAAAATTTTTTAAATTATAAAAAATTATTGATTTTATTGGTAAACATGTAGCTTACCTGTGAGAGGCTACGCCAAGCACGATGCATGCTGTAGTGACTTTGAATAGTTTGTCTTGAGATAATTTTTAGAATGAATCTTTAACCCAGTGGAATTGTTCATTGGTAGATAAAGATTCGTTCCAAAAATTATTTCAGCTTTCAAGACATATTTTTCAAAGTCACTATGGCATGCATCGTGCTTGGCATAGATTCTCACAGGTAAGCTACATGTTTGCTTCATTCTTTATATTGGAAAGTTGGGGTCAGTTTATACCTGTTGCACATTTTTTATCAATTTTGAAACTCTGAAATAAGAGTCGACTTATACACGAGTATATATCATATTTAATATTTATTCTATTTATACTGTTTTATAAATAAATATATAAACAGAAAACTGGTAAATGATTAATATTGTTGGCAAAATGTAAAAAGATTTTTATTTAAAATATTGGCACAAAAAGCTGTTGGGTATAGTTTAAATTTTTCCCCTACAATTTCTGATTTCAATCTATCTCAATAGACTATGGTATATATTCCTTTTTAGTAATGTATCTGTTCATCTATATTGAATCGAACTTTCTATTGAATTGCAATGAGTGATTTTAGGATACATTTATATAAATATTGCCTTTAAAACTGATGCTAAGAAATGTATATATGCATTCTTTAAAAATATTTGAAGTACAGAAATAAAATCTAAAATAAGCGCTCAGATGATATAAACTTCATTTAGTAAAGCAAAACTAAAGTTTGGAAGTATTTTCAACTCAAAAAGATCCTCTTTAGCAGCTTATCCACTTAATTACGCAAAGAAATCCCTTCCTTGTATTTCTGATATTTGAAGTAAGATTCCAAATTCATACAGATTGTTGTGTTTATAAAAACTTAAGTATTCTGATAAAATTAAATATTGGCTAAATTATTTAATATTAAACTATTGTGAATGCATTCATCACTAACAAGTTAGTTCATTTTTTTGTACCTGTATTTTCTGCCTGATAATTACTACTTGGTAGAGCAAAGACTTTAAAATCTTGGCTACTTATAACCATTCATTCTTCTGGTTCCATTATTATTATAAGCAGTGTGGAATCAAATCATTTGATTGAATTCAGAAATTTGAAAAATTTTCAGGAGAATGAGCTGTTCATATCAATACTGTATTGTCTCCTCAAGATGAAAAACAAGTGACTAATCAGTGACCATCTAACCAATAAAATATACAACTCTAAAAGAAATAGATGCACACTTATAGTTTGAAAACAGTATGATTCACTGCATAAATCATCTTCCCAAGAAAATATATTTTAGTAGATGATGAAGGCAAAATTTTATTTATTTTATCATTTTGCATTATAGTATAACTTATATTTTATTTAACTCTGTCTTAATTTTTACTATACATAATTCAACTACAAATTTTTAATATAGTTATGCCTATTTTTGAGAGTTGATAGATACAACTATTATACATCATTTATTATCTTTAATTGACTGATTATGTCAATCAATAATCAAATTTATATTTATATATAATTTATAGATTAAAAAATAATTATCAAAATCAGAAAGCTCTGGACTGTTATTTTGGGGCCCTACTTATAAAGAAATATAAACTTTAAAATTGTGGGCAAAACAAATAATTATATAAATATACTTTCCAAGATTCATGATATTCTCTGACATACTTGAATCATTTAAAATTTAAAAATAGAATAATCTTATCAATTGGCATATTGATAAATAAGGATCAAAATATCTATAGGTATACTTATAAAAGTAATTACAGTCATATCCAGAGTTCTGGTTTCTCAACATATGGCACTTCAGACTTATATGCATTTTGAATTGCCATCATTCCCCAAAGTTTCAATGTTTAATTTGGAGTTATGGCTCTTCAGCAACAAATTTTTGAAAAAAAAGCTTTTTCAAAATAAGATCTACAGTATTTCTTTTAGTTGTAAGTGCTTCATTTATGTTAGTTATGTTACTGTATGCATGACAATTACAGTGCATTACATACAGTGATAAGTGAAAAAAGACAGTGCTTCAACTTATGGACATTTTTGAGTTATGGCATTTTATGGCATCAGTCTGGAACCTACGGTGACATAACTCTATAATATGTATGTATTATAATATGAACAAAAAAAAAAAAATAAAGCAATATACTGTGTTATTTTAAAGATTCATGTTTAAACAAAACGTTAAAAATTAAACAAATTTTTAATTTTTAATTAAAATTAACGTTAGTGAGTGATTAGTAAAGAATTAAAAATTGATATTAATAGGTAACTTACTGAAACAAAATGAAAATAATTAGATTTTTAACATTAGACAGGGACAATTTCTTGGAGAATACATCAGATGGTTATAATTAAAGTTTCCCTATTCAGAGCTCACTGTAATCCTAATTAATAAGCATAATGGTACAAAAATTTGTATATACATTATTCAAGGGATGGGAAGAACAATTCCAAAATGTTTGGAAAAGTTAGTTCAAAAATTTGCTGATAGGAGCATTGGTGCTATGCAAAGAAAATGCATGGAAAAGAACAAAAAAGTAAGGAAGATAAATCTAAAATGAAATTTAAAATTTTTATTTTTGTCCTTTACAAAAACAGAAAGAATAACTGCCACAGGAAATGGTTTCACAACTTTAAACTCATTTCATCATTTATTTATGATGTTCAATAATTATATACAATAATTCAATTATTACACAGACTTTATTAAAATTGGAAATAGACGTTTCTTCATTATGCTACCAAAATGATGTCTGGATGATGCAACATGATGGCAGACTGCAGGCTGGCCAATCCATTGTGGAAATGGCACATTCCGTTGATGTTAATGCTTCTGTAATCTCACACTTATGGACACAATTCCAGAATATATAGGGACAGTCGTCAGAACATTGTTTCAGGGTGTCCTAGAGTGAAACAAGGAGTGGTGAGTCATGAGAAGGGGTTGTGTTTGCTCGC
>WUQG02409931.1:0-16380 GCA_011317285.2 Androctonus mauritanicus
GGTATGTAGGCTGATTTCATCCCGAAGAAAGGGTATGAAAAACAGTGGATTACCCTACCCTGAAAAATTCTATAGATATGAGATTTGGATCCTGTAGTTAGACAAATGCCTTATTATGCAGTTGATATATTTTGTCTGCAATTTCATTTTTATATTGTATAACTTATTTATTTTTTTAATTGTAAAATAATTTTTCAACTGAAAATAAGTCTATTTTATTTTGGTATATGTTAATTTCTATATTGTACGTTACATTACATTAATTGTACGTTATCTATTTAACTGATTTAAAATTTACTTCATAAATGATATAGCTGAATCGAATCCCTGCTCAATTCTCCAATTCTTTCAAGACTTGGCAATTAATCTCCATTCGACCCCATAATTGATTTGAATAACTTGAATTGACTTTTTGGAATGGTTTTTTAATCATTATTTATGTAATTTAAATAGTTCTTAAAAATAGACATTGTAATTTAATGATTAAAATAGAAAATTAGCAATTAATAAAAATAATAATGCCATTGAGAGAAGTATTGTACATTTAACAACATTATATTATTTATTTATATGTTCTAAGAAGTTGTTAATTTGTATAAATATTATATCGATTATTAATTTTTACAACAATAGTTTCACCGATTATGAAGAACTACAATTTCATTTTTATACAATTTCTGTATTAAATGAATTCGAATCAAATTAAGAAGGAAAAAGAAAATTAATAATAATCTTATATTATCCAATTAGTTTTATTAAGCGAATAGATATGATAACTTATTTACTAATAGTTTATTATTTTTAAAAAATAAATATTTCAAAATTTCGAATGTGATTTAAGTTATATATTGTATAATCTTTATTTAATTATTAATATAATAATTACTAATAAAAAATTATCGAAATATTTTAATCCGCTAAAAATGAATGACTTAATGTTTAAAAGTGACATTTCCAATGAATTTTCTTGTTTTATCTTTCTCTGTTAACTTTTTAAGAATTCTTTTTTACAAATGTAGCCTAACAGTGATTAATATATAAAATCACATAAATTTAAAATATTCATTATGAAAGCAATTATTATCACAGAATTTATAATGTTTCTAATACAAATTAATTACAATGAGAACCAATTGTTGGATGATTAATAGATAATATAATTTGACAATGAAACAGTTTATTATTATTAATAATAATCATATACTACAGATTAATAAGTATTCAAATATTATAGATAGATGTATTTCAAAATTATGAATTTTTAAAATGCATCTATCCATAATATTTAAATTAAAAGGGAATAGTTGAATCCAACTCTATATAGGATAATTCGAACTTCGGACTATTTTTCCGTATATATTAAAACAAAATCAAAATATTTATTTATAATATCTGTATTTCAGAACTATAGTAACTTTTAACCTGAATAGCATATTAAATTATTCGGAATATTTCAGAATAGAGATGATTTTTATTACACATTAATTCATTTCTAATAGATTTCGTCACAGTGCCTCAATGATTATCGTAAACATTATAATTTTCACAATATAAATATATAAAATTAGATTTCTGAATAAATTGTAACAAATCTGCTAAATCGTAGACTATATGCCATAAATCACTGAAATTCATCTTGTATATCAAGTTCAATCACAAAAATTCAAAGCACATTCATAAGTTAGCTTAAATGTATTATATTAATACACTAAAAAACGTTTTCGGCCTATTCTTTCGACCATCTTTAATTAAAATAAATAGAACAATGTTTTTTGTTCTCTTTATTTTAATTGAAGAGGGTCGAATGAATAAGTCGAAAACGCTTTTAGTATATTAATATAAGCCTAATAATAAATTTATGCTAACCTGTGAATGTGCTTTAGATTTTTGTGATTGTATGCCGCAAATTGAATTGGACAGTTTACCACGTAGTATTGTAAAACAATCACTTTATCAACTTTGAGGAAACTTTTTAAGGATTCAATTTCAAGATTCCATATGTCTAGTTTTCATGGAGAGCCTGAACCAGATCGTTGAACTCCATCTTTCAGGATTCCAGTTTATCCCCATCATAAATATTTGCTAGCCTGTGATGGACTGTAAACTAGCCGCCGCTAAAAGTATCCTATGTGTAATTCGACAGCATGCTTATTAAATCTAGCTAACTATGTAACTTATCTAAAGCATAAATTGAATTTTTCAAATTACCACACCAAAGGAAATCCATTGGAGTGAATTCAAATGAGTGCGAGAATATGGAACAAATAAATCAATTTTATGAAAATGCCAATACTAGGTATGATTTTTAACCAAATTATTTTCTTAAGTTTTTAGAATAAAAAATTCGTACTTTTTGGACATATGCTGATAGAAACTTTTTCATTGTTTTAGTATATGGAATCGCATTCTAAAACTTGAACAAGACGAATTAGTTTTTCTAATAGCAATCAAAATCTATACCTTGTATAAGAAAATGTATCAATCAAAGACTCAAAACAATACAGCACATAGAAAATTCACATTTTCCAGAATCCATAATTCTATCTTTCCAATTGATATTAATATATTTAACTAATTAATCTGTGACAAATTTTAACCGATTTACCTCTTCATACCTATGTACAGATTCGGCAACGCTAAGTATCCGATAATCCAATCCAGCCTTTTAATATAAATTAGCTAAAAGTGGAAAATGGATATAATCCAGATATAATGTAATTAAAAATATTTATTAAGGGTATTGTATTTACTCTACTACACTTTTTCAGAATAAATTTTTTGATTCAATTTATTGCCTCTAGAGCTATAATTAAAGAAAAGTTTGTGGAAATCAAATCATCTAAAAATTGTGCTAATTTAAATAAAAATTAAAAGTATAAATTAAACACAAATTATTTTTATATAATTTATACTTTTAGAAAGAAATTTGTATATATATTCAATATAGATTTCTTTTTCAAATACTCTATGAGAAATATCTTTACAATTACTTACATGGATGGCCCTACAGCCAAATAAAGAATGAACCATACAGAATTCTATATTGTGAGTTTATAGATTTCCTTCAAACCACGAAAAAATTCTATATGCAGACTACCTCTGATTGCCTTAGTTCTTGAAAATAACCTCGATCTATTTACACTATTGATCTCATTTAGGCCTACATGTAATGTGCTGCTAGAAGGGAAGTTCAAAAAACATAGATGCTACTTAGGTAAAAAATAAACAATATTTTGGATGGTGAATGTTTTTGTATTTGCAAAAAAGAAATTTCACTAAATTAAAATATATTAATAAAAGAAATTTAGTTATCTCGTAAATTATTCTTAACTAATAATATAATTTTTTTTAAAGGAAAGAAGTTTTTACAGATAACTTAAATAATTAATGTACACTCAAATAGATCTTACAATATAAAAGTAGAATGTGAACTTCAGAAAATTAGCCAAGAGAAAATTTCTCTCTAACTTATACGTATAGTATATCTATTATAAAACATTAAATGAACACTAAACATTAAATCAATAAAAATTCTAAATATATAACAATACTTATACGATTTTACTGATTTTTAAAACATCATTAAGTCTATTATTATTGCTGACAACTTACAGAAATAGTAAATACAGTATTCTATTAGCTTATTGAGCATTATTATAATTTTATAGAAAAACTAAAATTTTTTATACTAAACAACCGAGTAGGCTGAATATTTTATACTAGACAACTGATATGCAAAAATTAACAGAATTAGATCTAGAATCATATTCTTATTCGTCTGTAGTTTTTTAAATTTTAACATAAATTACTGATTAATCACTGATTTGAAGAATTTAATTTTAAAATATTGATGATAATTATATTTATCGAATAATTTTTAATATATGTTTTTCAGTTTAAACTTACATTGTAACAGTCATAAATTATATTGAATTATGATAAAGTTTAGATTATGTAGAATGTAATTCATGCTATAAATGCCAAAATAATATGAAAGATTTTTACTATTGATAATTAACTTGATCATATTTTTTTTTTTTTTTTTTTTTTGCATTATATCATTCATATACAGAAAATAGTTTCACCGATTTCGATTATTTAAAACTTTGAAAAATCTGAATTTTATTTTGAACGATCGCCATATTGTATCTAAATCATGTCGAATATTTAAAATTAATAAGCATGAACTTTAAATAATAAGAAATTATCCATTAAAATTTAAATGAAGTTTAATTATTTTATGAGCTGCGAAATTAATACTAGTTAAAATTATTTTTTTTAGTTAAAATTATCTAAAATGTTGTTTTGAAATTATTTAATCGCTCGGAAATAATATATTATTCATCTGATAACTTTTTCTTCTATAAAAATCATATTGAAACTTACTGGCAAAAAAATGTTTATTTATATCTTCTGTTTACTTAATCCAAATTTATTAAAACTTTTTTCAAGAGAATTTGAGAAATGTGCTCTTTTTTTAATTTTATCAAATTAAATTTGATAAATTAGTCTAATTATAACGAAAGAAAAACAAAAATTCAATTTTCTTTTAATTTAATTAAAATTTTTAAACATGGCAACAATCAACAGAACGAATCCATTAGATAAATTTTGGCGCTACATCAATTATTTCATAACAGCACTGACTGATTTCGGAATAAAATGAGATTTTTTCGAACACTGTTATCTTGAAATAATTGGTCAAACGCCAACAATTTCACCTATTGCCTCAAAGTATGATCTTGATACTCTGAAGTCATCACCACGTTTTTATATATATATTTTTAATACATTACTGTACATAAGCTTGAATATTAAAAATTTCTAGAATTAGACTATAAAACTAAAATTTCCAGCACATATAAAGAATAAAGCATTTAAAATTATACTATACATAATAAAATCGATATTTTCTTCATTTCATTAAGAAAATACGTGTACTTGCATTATTAATGAACAGCATTATATTTATTAGATAATTTCCTATAATATATACGCAATTTGATTGCGAAAATTGATAGAAAAAAACCTTTAAATAAGCACCTGTTGGATTTAAGCCAACCTGATTATACTAACATAGACAAGAAAATATTCTAGATTTTTTTTATTTGATACTACATATACTGTATGAAAATATGTATTTCCAATAAAAGTTTCCAGAGAAATTTTAATTTTTGATAATTTTATATTGCGTGTAGAAGTAGTATATTATTTAGAATAAAATATATAAGCTATGTAATTAATATTTTAATAACTATAATTAATAATTGTATCTGATACAAATAATCATTCATTGTTTATAAACTGCTATATATAATTTTATACACATGATTTCAAACAATAGCATTCCAACAAGAAATTTTCTGGCAACGATTAATCATTTAAATTTATATAATTTAAAAATAATCATTAATGTTTCCATCAAATATCTGTCATAGAATTATTATAGTTGATATTAAGAAATATATTAATTAATTAAAAAACTGCTTACCAATAGCTGCATGTTTCTCCCTTTCGTTTATTGATATAATGAATAGTAAATGAAAACAGGTCTGTCTTTTTATATGTCCAGAATTAATTATGCTGAAAATTTCCCTTATGATTCCGAAAACTTGATATTCGGAATTGCTTCGTCACGCTGATATATTTTCATTTAAATGGAATTCAATTTCATAGGTGCTTTCGAAGAACTCACTATTAATTATTATGAGAATTTCATCTTTTTTATTTCATTGTTTTACTTATCGAATCTGAGAATCTCAAAACCAGATCGTCTGCCATTAGAACATAGTAAACATTACAAGGAAACTTTCCTTTATGTAAAAAGTGTGTCACGATTAAGTTAACCTTCGATATTTTAAGTGAAATTTCTTTTTATATCATATAGCTTATATAGTAAATTATATACTTAAAATATTTTCTTAAAAATTTCTAAATAATTTTATATTTATATTGTTTAAATCATCGTGTTAATGCAATAATTAAATAATGTATTAATAAATTCCTTTTTAATAATTACAGATTTAATTGTTTAATAAGAATGACTTGTTAGTCTTTCTTATAATTTTGATTGTTAATAATGAAATTAATACAGTGATATGTAAAGTGAATAAGACATGAAATTAAAAGTTATATAAAAAATTTAATTATGATTAGTTATGAAATAATTATTATTATTTTAATTATTTACATAATTAAATTGAATTATGATTTAATTTAATTATGAATTTATGATTAAGTATATTATAGAGTTAAATGATTAAGAAATTTTACTTATTTCATCCTTATAAATAACATATAATTAGATTATATATTAATATAAAATTATTAATAGAATTATGGATTTAGCATAAAATTAGATTTTACGTTTATATATTCTAACAAAATAGTCGAAAATATTAAAATAAATTTATACGCTCAATATATTTTTAATATATAGTTTTATATTTTCTACATATATTAATTTTATTTGAATTTTAAAAAAAGAAAAGAAATATTTGTGCAAATTTATAAATTATCTTAATAATTTTAATTTTTTTAATTTGGATACCGATACAAAAATTATAAATCAAATTTTGTATACCGTTAGATATGCAAAATGTTTGGACTATAAAGTACTCAATCTTTAAAAGAAACATATTTTAACTGAATAAATTACTGCCATTTCTTGTTCTTGTTTCAAATACTAAGAAAATATCATTCTAAGAAAAGTGAATAAGGCGTTAATTAAATGAAAAATTTTAAGAATTATTTTGGACGAATAAACTCGTGTATTTTATGTTAATTAATATAAATACAAAACGTAAAGTTAATTTTTAAAATAACACATCACAAATTAAAGTTTTTATGTCTATAAATAATTTTCTTTGAAAGTTTGGTATTGAAAATAACGATTTAAAAATTCATTCAACTGTTACACATATTGAAGCAATTATTTAAAGCGTAAATAATTGAAAGTGAGTTTAAAAACTTCTAATGAATATATATTTTTTATAACTAATTCGTAGAACAAGTATTTCTCCGTTTTTTATAATTAAGGAAAATAAGTTAAAAGAGAAGAACATTACGTGACTAGAAATGAAAAGATCAGCCTTGAATTTTTATAGACAGATTAAGGATTACATCTGGTTCATAGATTTTGCAACTTCTTTGATTTTTTTCTTATACTTACTATTAAAAAACAAAATTGTATTTATTCCTGGAGATTTATTTTAATTCTCAGTTAATATATATATAAAGATTAATGCTAAAGTTGACAATATTAATTAGTTTAGGAAATAAAATAATTTTCGGCATTAAATATTTATATTAAGTAGAATTTTTTAAATTAAAATTAGATTCTTCACAGATAGTTAAACATGTTAAAAAACGAAGCTGTTAAATTAAAATCATTCAGTTAATTATAATTATATTTTATATGTTTTAATCGATGATATTTTAATAAAATTTTAAAACTTTTTTGATATCATCAAAATTGTTTTCTTATAAATAAACATTGACATATTAATATTTATTTTAAAAAATCTTCAATATGATTATTCAAAAAATTATATAGTTAAGCAATAAATAAATTATTTTTTAAAAATATTCCGTGTGATTTATAAATCATATGAAATTTAGATAATTATTCATAAAGTAAAACAAAATTAGATATAATTACGCTAAAAAAATAATATTGATAAAATATTATTGATTCAAAAGCGAACGAGTTAACTATAAGAGTATCTTTCAGGATGATGCCATATTAATTATTAAATTTAAAGATTAAGAATATATTTCTGAAAAATGTATTCTTAGTCTTATGGAAAATATTCTAAAATATGCTTTAAATTCTAGAATATTTTCCATATAAAATGAAACAGTAATTAGCGATTCTTTGTTTGATCTGTTTTAATAATTTTCAAATGAATGAAACACGCTGAATGAATAGTATTTTTTATGAATGAATGTTATTTAAAACGTTGCATTACATTAAAGTAATTAGGCACTATGAAACTTTCAATAACTTGAAAGACAACAATACAATTATTATTAAGTTTTCAAAACAGGTCTACATTTATTATGTCAACTGGAGAAAAGCAGGAAATTTATGCTTAAGTGATTAATTATTGAATAGTTTATTGCATCCATTTGTGAAAATGATCTAAGTTCAGAAATACAGTAAACTCCTGATTAATCGGTGTAATTAAAAAATTAATTTCTCACGGATAATTTGAAAAAAAAAAAATTCAAAAAATTATTGATAATATATATTTAATATTAAAAATAAATAAATTGCATAATTTATATATTCAAATGTTCTATTATGTTATAAAAAAGTATTTTTGTTCCTGGTAATGTTATTTCCTGATTACTTATACCTAAAAAGTATAGAAAATGGCTATTTTTCCCCACAAACTTTGCTATTGGGACTGCGACACTGATATTTTGAAATTTACCTATTTCCGATGAGAAAGTGGGCGAATTCGTATGTTTTTGTTCATATAAAATCAGAAAAAGCCAAGATATGAATCAAAATTAACATGTATTTATACTACAGTTATACAAGTAAAACCTGATTCTCATTTGCGGAAACAGATGACGGAAAATATCGATGGAATTTTCAAGTTCCGTTACTGTTCTGCTGACGTTGTTATTCTTGATTCTCACATGCGGAAATTCAGTTTGCGAATTGATACGTTCGCCATGTATTAGTATAGATTGATATGCAATTCTAAATAAAAAAAGATTCCAAAGAAAAACATCATTGTATTATATTTCTTTCGTTTATTTGTTTTAATGATGGAAAAGTTCAAGATTATAGAAAACACAATTTTAGTTAAAAAAAAAACTTTTTCAAAATTGTTAAAAATTTGGATTTAATGATGATTTATTACCATATTCTTAGTTTCTGGTTGAAAAAATAAAATAGTACATCATAATTTCTCAGAAATATTTTTCTTTATTTTTATGCTTTTCTAATTTTTATTTTCAGTCATCATTATGTTTAAACTGAATGTTTTGTTAATAGTGACACTGTATCATCATTCGTAAACTGCTTCCCATTTGTCAACTTTATACTGTTCTGCAAACTTTTGCTGAACGGCATCTTTTTGCACGCAATGAAAAAGTTTGCCGTTGCGTGCAAAAACGGAACAGCAAAACTTCAAATTTCTGAAGTTTGTTTTCCGTCATAGTCGACGGCAAAACTATCATCATTTTTACCATTTCGTTGACAATTCCGTCGTTGGTTGTCATATGTGAGAGAATCAGGCGTAACTCCTGATGCCATTTCAGAAATATGCAGACACGATTCACTTAGGCAACTGAAACTAAACTGAACTGATGGACTTAAGGCCACTGTATTTATGCTATTATTTTATTATTGGAAAGTTCTTAAAGGTTCTGTAGTGATCTAGAAAGTTCCAGAATTTACTCCAAATTTATGTATCAGTGAATCCATCTGAAATATTCTGGAAAATTGATAAATTTCAAATTATCCTTGTCTTGGTTACAAAAGTAAATTTTATGGAAGTAAGAGGCATTTTCTATACTTTAGAGGCATGAGCAATTAGAAAATAACAGTTACTATCTAGGAACAAAAATTAATAAAAATTTGTCACAGTGTTATTTATTGAAAAAGGAAACAAGAAATTTGTTTATTTGCAATAAGAAATTATTACAATTTTTATCATTTTTAATTTTATTCTATTTTTTGTCTAAGATATATTGAAATAAAAAAATAAATCTGGAGTATTTAAAAACCTATCAGATATTGCATGGCTAATTAAACATCATTTCCGGGTTGATCCTGGGTTTAATCCGTAACCTTGCTATTCTAATCCGTATAATCGGGAGTTTACTGTAAACATATATTGAATTTCTTTTAAATAATAAGAGATTAATTTTGAAGTTTCAATTAAAACTATGCAAATTTTTATAAATAAGATAAAAAAATTAAATTATTTTTATTTTCCTCACTTTTAATTCGAAATTTTTTAAAATATAACTTACTGTATTATAGCTTTTTGAAATATAAATTGATAGCTAAATCTAAGGTTTTGATCCTTTCCATTGCTAAATAGAATTAAAGGATATATGAATTAATTCTATCTAGATAAAATTCATATATAATATTGGACCCATTAGAGAATCAAGCTTATTAAAAATGATCGGTATTGGTTCAATATTATTTACTTACTAAGAGGGGAAAAAATATTTATATATTTTAGACGTTAACTATCATAAATATTTTCTCATAAATGATCTGAATGAAATTTATATATATTATTAGGATCTTCTAATCTAGGGCACTAAGCCTATAAAAATGATTGATCAAAATCGATTCATTATAACTGCATAATAAGCGAATCAAGTTTGATCATTTTTAGTCTACATGAACTTCTAACAGATTCCAATAATATACATGAAATTCATTTAAATTTAATAATATTTACATGAAATATCGTTTTGACAGCAGATATCTAGTCACATGATCCAATTCATTTTCAATATGCTCGGTTTTATAAAAATGTATATAAATGTCTAAGAATGTATATAAATTTCATTCAGACCGAGTAATATTTACAAGAGATATTGCCAAAAATATGTGAATATATCGGTATCGATCCGATAGCACTTTTTTCCATAAATCTTAAATTGATAAATTTTACTTTAAAAATATATATATATATATATATATGTAAAATCAAATAATAGAATGAATCATATGAGCGAGTTATCGATCCTAATAAACTTGTTAAATAATCAATAATTTATATTTTTTAATAAAAATATCATGATATTATTTAATTCCAATATATAAAAAATTATTTGATTTAAAATAAATTTATTATATATATATATATATGAAAGATCAATGTCAATATAAAGCTTAAACAATATTTATAGTGTATTGTTTATTTGGATCATATCGTTTCTATACTTAAGAGCTATTATGTACATTTAAAATGACAATTTCTGATTTCATTGTGAAAATTAGCAAATCTAAATACATGTATTTATCTTTGTATCCAACTTGTGAAATTTTTAGTTGAATTATATTTTATAAATTTTTTACTTCAGTTACAAAAATAACGAATATAAAAGCAACAGAATAAAAGTTAGCATGTACTGTATTTAAAAATATTATATACTTCAAAAAATTATGTTTAATTTTACAGTTTTATAAAAAAAAAAAAAAAAAATAGAATATAATTAGAATTAATATCCATACAAAATTACTAGAGTATAATATTTATTTTTATTTTATTCTTTAGAAATTTCATCATATTTTATGTGATTTTCCTTATACTATATTCACTAATATATTCTTGAAAAACAATAATATTTATAATTTGAGATGAAAAATTACTGTTTTTGAATATTTAAAATAATTATAGTAAATACATATATGACTGTTGAAAGAGATAAGTTTCAGTATTCGTGCATTTATTATATTCTATAATTCTTTCTAATTTTCTATGCATTATTTCATATTATAGTCTCTCATATTTTGTTTTGATAGTCTATCATTTCTACATAGACATAATAGGCTATCAAAACAAAATATGAGATGCTGTAATATGAAATATAAAATTAGAATTATAGACTACTGTATAGTAATACGGATGATTGATAGTCTATTATATCTCTAGATAGATATAATAGACTATCAATCATAATTTTAAAACTAGAAAATAGATAATTTTATATAAATCATTGCTATAAACTTAAATATCGTTTAGTTTTCTTTATAAAATTTTAATAATAAAATATATTTCTTTCTGTAAACCGATCTAATTCAATTTCGTTAATTGACATAAATATGAGAAAATTTATCCAAACTTTCCTCAATCGTAATATTGCAAACAAATAGCTTAGCAACTCAGATCCGAACTATTAATATATTAGTAAAATTTACTTATTCGTTATTGATATAGAAATAAATAGTTAAATTTTTTTAAAAAACCATGAAAAATCTAATAATGTATATAAAAGGATGAATTATCTATAAATGTAAATATTGCATACTTCGAAGATCAATATCGTATTTATTATGCGTTACTGATTTTCTTAAAACGTTAAATTTTCGACGAGATATTTCAATTTTATCATTATCAAGGATATTCAGAAAACTTCATAAAAATTTATTATATCTATCGATTCTTTTTTGATTTTTATATGAAAATATATACAGCTTAATAAAATTAATCATATATATAACCGTTGGGAATTATAGCATTTATATTGTATTGTTTTGCTTTCCTAATATAGTTTATGATGAGAAATTGCTTTATATAATTATTGTATTCTATATTATATATCGTTTTTTACTTTTTACATTATTTTTACTTTTTAAATAATCTAAAAAATAAAAAATAAAACTTAATAAATTCATATTATCCTACTAATAATCAATAACAATACAATTTAGGAAATATCTAAATTAATTTTCAAAAAATTCTAAGATTTTACTGGTAGATTTATTTATGAGTGTTGGAGAATCAATAAATTCACCGTTTTCCATATTCAATTTATGAAATTTAAGATATTTAAGAATTATAATCTAATATTCTTGATAAAAAAATGAAGAATAATAATTTTTGAGCAAAATTTTAATTTTCATCTATAAACATGAACAAGTATAATTTTAACCAATTTAGTATCATTCAACATTTTAAATTGCTGTCAATTTTTTGGTTGGGTTTCAGAAAAACTTTAGCTTTTCTAAATTCGCACTGAAACCAAAAGTTGTCAAATTGAACCTAATTCTATCTACTGATTAGTACCCTTGAGATTTGCTTTGTCATTTTGAATGGCACGACAACTACTAATCCAACTTCTTAAGTACAGAAAAGATATGATGTAAATAAACTATCTGAACTTTCTATTTGGATTGATCATTTTCTTTTATATGTAGCAATAATAGGCAAGTAATTTTTCATATATTAGAATTTATAATATTATAAACTTTTTTTAATAAAAGCAAACAAATGACAAAAGGTTATTGATGATTATAAAAAAAATATTCATCAAAATTAAAACTGACTGGATTTAGAAAAACTGTTTACAGCAATTATTTTGTTTATTGACTATAATTAAAAAATATGAACATACGAATATTTTATCCAACATTATATATACTTCCAATGAATTTTTTTTACTATAAACTGGAAGTTTGTCGATAAAAGATATTTAAATTCAAGCATATTATTATAAGCATGATTTTAAAAATGAATACACATATATTAATATATAATCGTATTCTTTCATTAAATTCTCCAATGATTAAATTTATACAAGGAAACGTGTGGATCAAGTTAAAAATAAAATAAAAAAAACAAAAAAACATAAAATCAGAAAATATATTAAACGATGATAAAACATTTTTTTAATGAAAAAATGTTAAATGATGATAAATATTTTTACTATAAAAATTTTAACTTATTCTCTTTTCAAACTCTAGCTAAATCAATGTTGTATTTGTTGAATAAAAAATAATTTAAAATTTTTCAGAACAATGCTTTCAATCATTTTTAGATATATTTTATTGATAACAATAACGAGTCTCGGGAATTACCAGCTTTCAAAAAGAATAGCATCTTATTATACGAGTGATTTCTATCATATCTAAGTAATGAAATAAAGAAAAATTTCATAAAATATCTTCCATTGTTTAGAAAAAAAAACAATGAAATTAAAATTTTTTATTTTTTAAACTATCGATTAAATATAATAACGTTTCAAATTATAATCATAAATTGAAAATTACTGATATCAATTATTCAAAAAAATTATGTACAATAAGAATTTATATCATAATTTTTTGTTACTTATTTTGAGGAGTAGGTGATGATGGTAATATTCATACTATAAACATAACAATAAGTAAAGAATTTCCTTTTTGTTTAGGAAAAAATTTAAATTTTATTTGAATTAAAAAAAAAAAAACTTTTTCATGTATTTGTATGTCTATAAATACATGAAAATACTATAAATCAACCAAAAAGTTATTAAATTTGTCATATTTAATTGTCATTCGCATATACTTGTTTATGTTATCGTATTCATGAATCGCAAAACATATATTAGAATACAGGAAATTCACCGAAATAAAATCCGAAGCATTTTAGCTTGGACAAAGTGAGAAAAATCTGACTAAACAATAATATTAATATTCTCAGCATATCAATAAGTTGGATAAACCACATGTCAACCTCTTGCTAATAAATAATTCATCAACGAGTTCTGGTTGGATCGCTATAACTCGGTTGTAATTTCTGTAAATTGTACTCAAGGTCGTTTATGAAAGTTTCTATTATTTAATTTAAAACAATAGTTTAAATATGAAATAATACAGTATTTAAATAATAACTATAATTATAAAATGTATTTTGATGCTTCAGGAGATTTAGCTTCCATAGTAACTATAAAATGGAATCTGGTGGGTCCATTAAAAATGTTTCTCTTTGGATAAGATTTAATTTAATACAATTCAATATTGTCGAGAATGCATGTAAGTGGAACAAATTGTAATTCTTACAAAGTTTTGGTATAAAAATTGTAAATTTAATTAGATTTACAACTTATTATGAGATTTTAAAATTAGAGTATCGTCGGTTGGCAATGTAAAGCAGTTTCTGAAGGGGCGGATATGAAGTTAAAATAAAGCTTCCTTACATCTGGCTCGCATGACTTGACTTATGTCTCCGATAATTGTTGAAATTCTCAAGATAAAAAAATTTTACCTTTCTAAATATTCACAACATTTGTAAAATATTCACAACAATATTCACAATATTTGAATATTCAATAAATATTCAAATATTTATTACATGAAATATAATAAATTATCGTGTTGTAAATATGCAACGTATGCGATAAATCAAAAGTAAATTGACTCGAGCTCAGCAGATCTGCTACTGCTTTAGTATTTAAATCAAATAAGATTAGTAGAATATTTAAATCAATCTTCAACCCTCGTAAGATATATTTTTTTTTTTTTTTTTTTTTTGCATGTTAGACGTTACACAAGACGTGCATTTTACACTCACTTCTAAAAAGAACTGGGAACTCCCCAGTTCTTTTTAGAAGTGAGTCACAGTTCTTTTTCACGGATTATCGTCTATCAACCGTGACAATGTAATATATATATTCTGATGCCCCTTAAAAAAATAGAACGAAAATTGCGAAATTCGGCATACAAATACTTTTCAGTTAAATATACGAATGATTAAAATTTCATCCCTAAGAAATGCACAGAGCGTTTCGAGAGCTCATGAGAAGAGCGAATTTGAGGCCAATATAAGAATCGGCATTCGTTAAGTATTGTTTTTGCTAATTCATTACGTTAAGTAGTCTATCTATGAAGAAATTTCTGATGTATTCAACAGCAGTATGAGCAGCTGAGTGAATATGAAAGAAGTCGTTTCATATGCTTAGTGCTTAGTGTCGATGTTTCGACGATTTATCGTCGAAAAATCGACGTTTTTCGTATCCGAAACGAAACGTAAAATCGACGTTATATATATCCGAAACGTCAAAAAATCGACGTTTTTCGTATCGTTCCGTTGATTTTTTTGAAACAGAGTATATTACAAAGGCGACAAACTCTGAGTAATTAAACTATCCACTCAATTTTCTGAATGCAGAGTAAGCGAGACCCGCGTAATCCGGGAAAATTGGCTGGTTTAATAGACAGTTTTGTAAGTACAGTATAATATTACTGTATAATGATATTGCACTAATATCCTTAAAATTATGAATATATTGATATTTATTAAAATAATATAATACTATTTAAATTTCAGGTAAAATTAAAAATTTAAAACTTAACAAATTAGCATTATTAATTGAATATTCCATATTTATAAAATACTACATAAAAGCATTTTACCATATTTAGCATTTGTAGCTTTTCATTATACAGTAATCATTATATTATTAATAATCAAACATGGCTGGCTGGCTGGATATCTCTTTTTCAATTGAACTACTGTACCGATTTCTATAAATAGAGTTATCTTTAGAAAGGTCTAATTTTTGGATGTCTATGACAGCCAAAATTATTTATTATTTATAATTTTAAAAATAAAAAGAATAAAAATTATATTGAAATTGTAGTTCCTCTAAAAAGATAGAATTCACAGATGGCGCTGTAACGTAATAATGGATGCCATTTTACGATTCTCTCTTGGATTCCCCAAGGATATTTCGATTCTCTACACGAGTTCGGAGGTGTTTTTTTGTCGTTATATACAGTATTATAAGATCACAAGATTATATTTTCTCTCATATGAGCGGATAATTTCTAATATTTAATATATAACGAACCAAATTGTTTTTATAAATCGGTTTTCACACTACATACTGTATATTAGCTAAAGACATTAATGTTCA